>MU775734.1:3698-84755 GCA_026770625.1 Nicotiana glauca | reverse complement strand
TCACATGTTATTCACAACATATAGAATTTCTCCAATAAATACGGAGTTCACAACCAAGTCATGGTAATCACATTATAAGGACTCACGGTCATGCTAGACACCAATGTATAGATACTCGTCACTACTTCGTCGGGGTTAGTCTAGACACTTACCAGCACATGGGGTCGGTTGTGCTGATACTATACTTCGGTGCATTTTTTCACAGGTCCAGGTTTTGAGCAGCAGCAGCAGCAGTATTTCGGGAGCAGGATTCTATTACCACGAGACTGAGGTGGCCTTACAGGCANCACCAAATCTTGGGTAGAGGATTTATGCTGAGTATTTCGTATTTATTTCAGACTTATAAAGAATTAGACTTCCGCAGTTATAGTTATTATTATTGTTTATGCTGTTAAATTGACAACAGGATGAGTTTTACTAATGAAAAACGGTGAGTAAATTGGCTTGCCTAGCTACTACGAGTAGGCGCCATCACGATCCCGATGGTGGAAAATTCGGGTCGTGACATAATGGTGGAAAATATCTGGAAGAATATTTATTTCCATAATTGTAGCGCGCCTAAATAGGAATATCTGGAAGAATATTTAGTTCCAGATTTGTAGCGTGCCTAATTAGGAAGGAATCGGCTCCTAATGATTGGTATTTAATGAATGATATATATTTTGTTGAATAACTGTGAACATGACAGGTAAATATAAAACTATGCACATTTTTGATAATAAGTTTTTATCTATGATATAGGAAGGAAAAAGTCTTTTATTTTTTTCTAATCGGTATTTATAGATAAAAAAAAAAGGTGAGATTTCTATGGGATTCAAATCATAAACCATATTCTTAAATCAATCTGCATGTGTCCATAACCATGCATATTAAAATTCTTTGTCCGCACGCTACCGTTTCTTTGCTTATAAGTTACTCCCTCTCCTAAAGTTACGTTTGTCTAAAATGGCCAAGGTCTGGAAACTGTATAAAGAGTAAAAAGAGTTGAAATAAGAAGAACGACTATGTAAAAACTAAAAACTATTAAAATATGTTAGCTAAATAGTGGCTTGTTTTGATGAAATCAAGGTTTTTGTTAATGATATAATTTTTTTTTTTAAAAACGTTCTTTTGCTACAGCTTAAACTCTTAAATGAGGTATATTACACACTTTTAACACTTTACTGGTAAAAATAGCACGGGCTGCCAGTTTTCAGCCGGGCAATTGAAAAATAGTCCGTATTTGCAAATTAAAATATAACTATTATTTTTCTGAAACACGAAAGTTCTATTATGCTGGACTATAGAGCTCCTGTATATGAACTTCTAGCACATATATATATATATATATATTGGAACTTCAGCACACGAAAAGTTTCGGCAAAATATGCTGAATTAAGGAGCTCCTGCGCATAAGCTTCTCGTATATTATATTGGAACTCCAGCACATTATGAAATTCCAGCACAATTCAAATTCTAGCATATTATGCTAAAATTTTTCCGTATTTTTAAGTGTGTTTTTGTTCAAATTTTATCTTTACATAAAAAATAACTAAATTTCGATTACTTTTGAAACCGTAATTATTTTACAATTACGAATTGTAAATCGAGCTATTTCTAAAATTTATCCCGCTTTTACTAATAAGACATGCAATCAGTACATTCATAGTATATAATAAATTAACCAAACAATGGTTAGGGGTCACTAAACTTCGAACCCATGATCATATATTTGTATGGGTCAAAATCTGTCTCTAGAATATATAAGTCAGGATGGCATTAGCGAAATACTCCCAGGCCGCCACGGGTCGAAGTGGCTTAAGGAACAATGAAGGTCGTAGTCAAAGAGTCAGAAAGGACTGAGGTCGAAGACTCGTCAATGACCAAGGTCGAATAACCTTGATAGAGTTATAACAGTTAATGATAAGATAGGACATTAAAGAGAATATTCTAGTGGATATTCTCTACACTTGTACTGTTAGAATTTCTAGAAACATGTTCCCTATAAATAGAAAGAGACACAATAATAAGGGACATGAAATATGCATTCGTTAAATACACTTTGACTTTATTGAGAGAATCTGGCCTTATTATATACATACAAAAACAACAATTTTATCAAGATTCTGACACTTCTCTACTAGATCCGAGAATAACTTGAATATTCAAATGCTAATCTATCATTCATTATTGTCAGAAAGAAAATCTATTGATTTCATCCTTTCTCGGGTGACCCATATCTTTTAATTGTATAAATGTCATTTATTGTTATTCATCACTATTTAATGCTACTTTTCTTCCTTTCGGGTCTTTGAATATTGACATAATTGTGCATCATCATAATCTTGGAATAGATATACAAGTTATTTATCATCATACCGAGAACTTTATCTTTAGGATATTATTATTAATTCAGATTTACCTTTATTTGTATAAATTTAATTAGTTGAACCAAAATTTATATTTTTGGTCAACAATATTACTATATAGTACGAATTTTACAATCTTAATTGTCCATACGACTGAATATTTGACTGACCATTTTGAGAAATAATTGTTGAAAAAAGTACAAGTCGTCCGTTAGTTGCTCATTTACAATATTTTCAATAGAAGTCATATTTTGACCAAAAACAGATTCTAAAATATGATTGAGATATTATATATTTGTGTGCAATATTGTCATCCAACTAATTTAACAAATGAGTATAATGCATCACATGTAGGAGTATGATTGATTATTATTTAATATGCTGTCTCACTTTAATCAGTTTTAGGTGTAGGAAAAAGTGAAGCCTCATATATGGTCCCCTCCAACCCTGCAAAGTAATAGTCAAAAAAGAAATTTGAAAACAAAGATCTTAAAAAATTTTAAGCTGGTTTTTTTCGATTAATGATGGTGATGAAAAATGTGGACAGATAATTTAATGATTAAAAGAAGTTGCAAAAAATTAATTATGAGTGAATGATCAAGAGAATTCCACATTTGCAGGCTTCAAAGTCAATTTACTTCTATTATATTCATCTACTTGATAACATGGTACACTGATTTTATTCTGATTCTGCCGTTAGTTGGTCATCTATCTTGCTCATATATTACATTCTTTTACAGATATAGATATTTTCGGTTTTTTGTTTATGTTTTGCTTTTTGAAAAGGGTGGGTCTGTTATAAAATTCATGCTCAAAATATTTTAATTTTCTGTTGATAAAAAAAAAAGTTAAATGTATTCAAATAGGATTTCTCGAACATATTAATAAAGTAGATCCATACGTAAGTTGTCTCGTGTCATAAAATAAATTCGAATATTCAAGAAATTTATTGGACAAGTAGATTCACATCACTTATAACCAACGTATATAGCCCTTTGCTCATGGAGCCTACGCAATTTGTTTAGCCTTACAACTATATAGGAAGGAAATGAAGAAGAGATGAATTTTTAACACACAATTTTTTTCGATGGGAAAAAGATTGTACTAATTGAGAACGTTACTGTGTTAAAACATAAAATCAGAAAAACTGTTAGATTAATAAAGAAACTCGAAAAGCAGTAAAGATTAAGAAATATTCCGAGTCCACAATTTGCTTGTGCGTCCTTAAGGAATTTTAACCACCTCACACGTTGCCAAGGTAATGGATTAAATCCTCCCAGGATAAAACGGAATAAATCTTCCTGCAACAGTGGCAATACAAACTGCAGGATACCAACGAACTTAAAGAACGGAGCGAAATCACACTTACGAATTCGAGAGAGAGAGAGACTGCGAATTAGAATGCAGTATATTCAGAAAGAAGGAAACTCTATAATATTTTTGGTGTATTAAAAACAAAGTCATGCCTCTGAATTTATAGGCAATTATTGGAAGAGGTGTGATATCTGTTCTGGAAAAGGTGCCTATTCAGAAATTTCGTCGCCTGCCGCGGTCCTACCGCGGTTACGCCAGGACCGCGGCCAAAGTGGCCTTCTGAACCTGTAGAAGGGTTCTGGTGCGGTCCTACCGCGGTTACGCCAGGATTGCGGCCAGACAATATTTCTGAATCTTCAGCAGTGATCTGGCATTTAATTAATTATTAAATAATTAATTAAATAAATTTTGTCCAAAAAATAATCTTATCGATCGACAAATCCACCGAAGCCGAAGCCGAAGCCGAAGCCGAGCGAGCGACGACGACTGCGCGAGCGTTCATTCTCTTCAACTCCTTTTAAGAGCTTTAAGAAGTGATTCTATATATATATACACAAATGTAGTTGTCCATCACCGATGAGGGACAAAATGCAAGACAAAAGCTCACTTCTTCAAATTTTCATTTTTCTCTCCATTTCCAATTCACACTTTTATACTTTAAAGCCCAATGACTTAAAAATCCAACACTAATACATTAATATAGGGCAGTGAAGGGGAAGACGAAAAAAAGATATAGTGAACTGAACAAACAGAGTAATACTCCCTCCGTTCCAGTTTCTGTGAACCTATTTCCTTTTTGGTCCGTTCCAAAAAGAATGAACCCTTTCTAAATTTGGTAACAATTTAGCTTAAATTTACAATTCTACCCTTAATGAGAAGCTTTTATAACCACACATATACTCTGGACCCATTTGGACTTGTTTAGGACCACAAGTTCCAAAAGTCTTCATTTTTCTCTTAAAATCCGTGCCCAGTCAAATAGATTTACACAAATTGGAACGGAGGGAGTAACAAGCAATAATTGACTGAGTTACGTGCTTTATATAATAACAACAGTAGTATAGATCTAGTGTACTTTACAAATGGGATTTAGGGAAGGTAGCATATATGAGCAGCATAGACAGAAATTTTAGTAAGCAATGTTAATATTTGAAGACGTGGACAAAATCACTATAATGACAAGCGGTATCAATTTTATATTTATATCAAATATATTATTTTTCTTATAATCCATACATCCATACTTATAAAAATATTTGACGAAACGATGTCATATGATACTGTTTGAGATAAAGTGCCTACACCCCCTGATGTATACGCAGATCATCCCTACCAGTTGCGCGCTCTCTCTCTGTATATATAAATTTAAATTTTTACGATGCCATCATTATATTTGAACAATAAAAGCAGAGAAAAAAAAGGTTATCACAACAGCAACGACAGAAGCGGCACGAGATTGAAAACCAATTGCATTGTTTTCTGCAATAGATTCCTTTATCGTTATGACTTGCACGTGTAGCAGATCATCCAGTGCTGCAGTGCGCTAGAATCAATTACTCTGAAACTTTATAGATTCAATTTTTATTCATTTTTTGAAGTGAAAGGTATATGCAGAAAAATATGCAAAAGATTGAGCTGAGTTTGCTTCTTGACGAAGGAAGTGCGGGCGGTTCCTCCGTCTTTTTCTTAGTCTTTTTTATCTTCTTTGCTTATGCATATCCATAAAACAAGTAAATACATATATATGTTGGAAAATTTGGATGATTATCAAAAATAAAACGTTTAGCTTGAGGCGTGTCAAAGACACTGTCCTTAAGGATATTTCGCCCCCACTGAGATGAATAATATTAGGCGTATCCCACAGAATTCAACAAGATTTTCTAGTATAACTAGGAGCAGAAACAGCAAAGATTTATAAAAAAAAAAACCAGCACCAAAGAAAGAAGAAGAAAAGTTTTTACTATTTTCACTATTTTAGAAGATGAGAACACAAAACTATATATATAGTCCAAAAACAAATGGCGTTAAATCGAAACGTTAAAATGCATTAAGAATTGAAACGTTAAAATGCAACTGTTATTCTCAAAAGTTAATGAAAGTTATCAAATTTAACATGAGAAAACGGTTATACATGCAAGAGCAATCTTTGGTCAATTTCAAAGTTATAAAACCATAATTGATTTTTGATACCCATTTAATGTTAATAAAATATTATATTCAAAGTTAATGTAATTCACTTTTACACACATTAAAATATATTCAAATTAATTTGTCTAATAAAGACCCATTAAAAGAATGAATCTAGCCATTAATTTAAATATTTTTTTTTAGACATTAAAACCATTATTTTTTTAACAATCCCCCACACAGCTCAAAAAGAATATTATAATAAAATAAAATATTTCGCTGGGTTTTCACAAATAAGCACAATGTGTCGAATCTGGTGTCTCTTCGACTACGAACCATACCTAGATCAAATATGATTAAACTTACAGAACAATTGATGAAGTTTAGAACTTCTATGAACCAAGAATTCTTTAGTAAGTTTAGTGTCTTATTTATCATATTACACCTGTACACACTTTGTTGTTTGTCGCGGTTTTGCGCTAACAGGCCATGCACGCGCCTGGTTTTCGTGAGTGCTCTAGAAAAATTTTTTGCCATAAATTTCATAGGAGCGGCCACACTCCACACTCATATAGGTCCATCCATCAAGTGTTTTCTTCAGTACAATACACCACCTATAAAAAAGCTATGGATTATTGGATTAAGAGTTTAATAACTCAACCTCTCATTCGTTGCAGTTTTGCACTATATATACACACACCATAGGAAGGGATATAATTTAATGGTGCATATTTGATCAACTAATGATTTGTTATTACTCATATGAACTTACTTCATGTGATCTCCAATCACATAGGTTGGGTTACCATCATTGTTGATATAACTCAAATTGGCAAAAGTCTCATTCCCCTTGATGTTTCAGATATTAATTTTCTTCTCAAAGGTTTAGTCAGAGGATCGGCCAAATTCACTTCTGACTTCACATAATCTATGGAAATAATTCCATCTTTCAGCAGCTGCTTTATCACATTATGTCTCAATCGGATATATCTACTCTTTCCATTAAAGGATTTATTTTTAGCAATGGCTATTACAACTTGGCAATCACAATGTATCGACACAGAAGGTGTCGGTTTTATTCCCAGTGGAATACTTGCCAAAAGGTTCTTTAACCACTCGGCCTCATTGCCAGCTAATTCCAATGCCACAAACTCAAATTCCATGGTAGATGCTATTATTGTTTGTTTGGCTAATTTCCATGCCGCAGTACCCCCACCGAGGGTGAACATATAACCACTAGTGGATTTTGTCTTTTTTGAATCAGAGATCCAGTTAACATCACTGTATCCTTCTAGTATAAAGGGAAATTCACTATATTTAATGCCATAGTTCATGGTACCTCTCAAATATTTCATTACTCTTACTAATACATTCTAATGATCATGACTCGGATTTTGAGTATGTCACACCTCCTTTTTTTACTACACCACCCCCGGAAGGATAGTGTATAAGGGAGTTTTTCCACTTTAAGTGACATTATTCGAAATGGGATTATTTATTTATCACAGTCACCACTTGGGATGATTTTTGGTGTCCTACATCACCGGTTTATTTTGAATCCCAAATCGAGGAAATTTCGACTTTCCAAGTGAAGTCTGCGAACCAGAAATTCTGACTAAGGAATTCTGTTAACCCGAGGGAAGGTGTTAGGCACCTCCGGGTTCCGTGGTTCTAGCACGGTCGCTTAAACTGTCATAATTAGCCTATTACCTGATTTTAGTACATGTTAAACCTATAGTACAATTTTAAATTATTTACCACTTTAAATTAATTTTAAGGAAGATTAAACGCCATTTAAAACGTGTCTTTGGATCGCGTCTTATAAAATGCATCTGCAATCCAAAACACATTTTATTCAACGTTTTAGGATTCGGATTTGGGTCACATGAAATGCACACCCGAGTTTAAGAAGGTAAAATTATTAAATAACGTGCCTAAAGCAACTAACGCGTTGTTAACTTTGCGGGAGGCCATGGAAATTCGCAAAATGGCACGTCCCGAGTTCTAAGGATTTTAAAGATAGAATTAACGAGGGCCATGCAATTTGTAATTTTATTTGTCGCGGCGCACCTCAAACTAACTACGAGGATCTACTAATTAACTAAGGCTAAAGGAATCATAAATTTTTAAAACCGCAATTGAATTTAAAGTGCACCTAAAGGCCAAGACTGCGTGTAAACTACTTCATCATTTATTTCTCATTTCAGGACTTGGGCTCGATCAGATGTGAGGCCCCATGGCCCAAAATACTATCAGGCTGTAAGATTAAAATCCCATGGGGAATTCCATTTGGGCCCAAGTAGAAGGCCCAAATTCTTTAAAGCCTTAGAACTACCACCAATGAGACTCTACATCGAGTCTATATCGCGCACAAATGATGGCTGAATAGCAAAAGTTCAAAGTAAATCCAAATAGCAGTCACAAAATTCCAATATGTTCAACATACAAACGATGCCCTGATTTTGAAAAAAAAACAATTAAGGGTCCAGTTCTTGAGGAACTATACATCATATGACTTTAAACTTCTAAAGCCTTAAGCTAACTTGAAATGTTGAAGTTCAAACTTTAATTAAAAACCACATGAACAGTCTTGTAGGATTTAAAGTCATGGACTTAAGCAACCAAACATGCTCGACTGACCTACGAACAAGTATAGATAGACATTGAATCATTTCAACATAATCATGCTAAATTAAATTTTCCCTTAACAGTGATAGTCACCGAACCAGCGAGTTCGAACCCAGCCTTCCCATGAATACCCAGAAAATCATACTAAACTCTCAACATAATCACTGGACGATCTAAACTCGTTCAGGAGAAAATATAAATTTAGGACATGCTTTCAAGACACTTCAAACCATACTGATCTCAAATGAGAACCATACATACATGTCCAATTACTTATATTAGCCTTAACTAGCATGCAAAACATAGCTGAATTTCATAAACAAAACAAACTTGAGAACTGATCATTCACAAATGATAACCACTACATATGTCTAAAACTAAGTTCTAACTTGCTAAATGGGATGAAAATAGAATAAAGCAGTACTACTATTCAAAATCTTGAACTTAGCCCAAGCATTCACATGATATTCAACAAAATGATCCATATCTTCAAGTACACGATTCATTGGCCAAGGGCATGTTCAGTACATATGCCTGGAAAGCAAAAAAAGTAAGAACAAGGAAAGGTCACCAGCAGCAAGGCAGTATCAGCAGCAATGTAACAGTGCTTAACTAGCTGAAACCCATTCAGGCCTCAAACCAAACTCCACACAACTCAAAATCAAACTTCTAGACTCAAATCCAATCCATTTTTACCCAGAATGCAAACCTTCTAGTTTTTCAATGACTTGAACTAAAATGTTAAGGTCAGATGGACAAAAATTAAGCAGGATTTTCAATAGTTTGCAAGGAATTCAAAATTATTTTCAGAATTTCTTCAGGACTAGCAGCCGTTTCAGTTTTTTTTTTCTTCTGATTTTTATCCCTAAGCTCTTAGTTTGTAGGCTCTAAAATCTGACTTCTAAGACAAGGAAGGCATGCCTTTATAGGCCAACCATTAGGGCAGCCCTGCACATTTTATTTTGCACTTTAGCCCCTCATTTTTTGACTTGTTTATCAAGTTAGCATCTGAAAATTAACTAAAGGCCCTTGCTAGAAGCTTCTAGGGATTTCTTAGGCAGTTAGGGAAAGATTCCTTGAACTCTATTCCCTAATTTACCCTTAGGTAACCTGCTATTTACCTTTTACCCTTTCCCTTGAGACCCCTCTAGTTTTTAGATTTACGATTAAACCCTAAACCCCCTGAAATATGACAAACATGATTAATCAAACACTAGGGCTTCAAATGAATCAAACTATGAACAATTCCTAAAAGAAAAAATACAGAAAATCAATTGAAAAACAAATTGAAACATGAATCAAACACACATCACTCACAGGACCATTTAACGAGTAACTTAAACAAACCTAAACCTAAATTAAACAACACAGGGCATTCAAACCTGTTAACTATTAAAACAAAACATAAAGGTCGAGGTTCAACAGTTCGATTAACAGGAAAAATAGGCACAAAAATTAATTCAAACCTAGAATTTGGGCATGAACTTCAGATCAAGGGAAAGGGGTGGGGAAGAAGATGAATTGAACCTGAAAGAAAAAATTAAAGGAAGTGAAGATGTGCTTACCGTATTTAGACAGACTCAAAAACGGACATCGAACCATTAATTTTCGTCCTCAATAATGTCACCCACTTTCTCTTAATAAGAACAAGTAAATAGCATTATCGAGGGATGAACCAATAAAAACCTCGAATAATCTTCATGCAACAGTGGTCTGGACCCCAAACCTTAGATCTAAAATTCAAATAATTTTGGGGGGTTTTTGAGAGCAATTGACCATATATTAGTGGAGAGTAGGTGGTAAGGGTTCAAGGGTATAATTTTGGGGTTGTGCCGCCACCGGAAGAACTGTGGCGGCGCTAGGGTTTGTTGCTTCCGAGCAAGATTTGAGAGGTTTGGGTGGGATTCGAGAGAAAAAGGAGTGTGGATTTGGGATGAGGGAGGTAAGGAGGTCATGTGGTATAAAAATAGTGGTGATTGGTCCATCGCCGTCGGCAGAGGCTATTTCCGGCAGGTGGTTCGCGGTGGTTCACGGTGGTGCTACATGGGAAGGGTTTATTCTCTGAGACGGTGAGTGAGAGGGGGGTAGGTAGGTAGCCTAGGACATATGTATGTTAAATGACCCAAGCTTCAGGGCCGTCCGATCAAGAAACCTCGACGGTCCTGATCTAACGCCAATGAAACGACGTCGTTTGGGTGAAGGGTAACTAGACCGGGTATTGGGGTATGGATTTGGGCCGGTTCAGGAGTTATTGGGACCGGGTTTAGGGGTTAAATGTTTTGGGCTGGGGCATTAAATCCTGGACTGGCCCAATTTTAAACTTGTTTCCTTTATTTCTTCTTTTCTTTTTCTTTTCAAATTAAAACTAAAAGTCTAAATTAACTCTAACAAGCTAAATTAACCTACCCAATTGTATTAAGCTCTAATTAATAATTAACACAATTAATTAAATCAATTTAAAGGAAAACTTAACAAATTCAAAGCTAAAATTAAACAAAGCAAATAGATCAATTTTTGTGATTTTTTTAATATTTTTTGTAAAATCCTAATTACTAATTAATCTAAAATATATAAAATTATATCCTAAATGCAAATGCAATGCGTATTTTTTTTTTGTATTTTTATGAATTATGTTAAATTAAAAATGCACACATAAATGCAAATAAACATGAAAATTATGCAATTAAATCCTAAAAATCAAATAATTAAAAGAAAAAAATCCTAATTTTAAAAATCATGTATGAGTAAATCATGCGAGGCAAAAATCACGTGCTCACAGCTGCCCCTCTTTGCTCGGAGACACGAAGGATTTTCGGGCAAAGATAAATAAGCAATTATGAGGGATTTTTGCCTGCTTGGCACTCCATGAGAAGCATTTTTTTAAAAAATGTCTGACCGAACCTTGCTTCAGAGGTTGCCTATATATCATTGGCTATAAAGGAATCAGGCCAGTGTAGGTTTGGAAGTTTTTGTAGCTGGGACTATCGGGAACTGTGATTTCACTGCTGATGCTGCTGCTACTGGTTCGACCTCCTTATTATACCAAAAAATAAAATTAAAGCTAAGCTAGCTATGCCTATCGACTACGAGTTACAAGATTCCTATCTATAAATCTCTTTAAGCTTGATCTTCAGTCTTAGCTGATTTTACTGTGGACCCCGATCTGAATCTTGATGATCGCAAGCTGTAGGTGCTGGTTCTTTCTTCAACATTGGATTAAAGCGGGACATGCAAAGCTTGTGACTTCGATCAAATCTTGAGCAATCCGCGTCCTTCCCCATTTCCAACACTCTGAATTCACTTCTTTTTTGTTCTTTTCTTCTTTTACTTTATTCTGGATTGAGACTCATTCTTTCGCACATCTCAAATCCTGTGCCTTGAGGTAAATCCTGTTCGGACACCAAAACAAACAAACGAACGAAATATTTCTGCCCCAGTTTTCACTAGAAAAATTTTGTGAGTTATTTGCAACAAAAATCTAAACTACTTTTTCATTGAAAGAAATAACAATCAGGATTGTACATCCTTGGGAATGAAACCTTAAATTGGGAGGATTACGAGGTTATGCTTGAAAATGGCCAGGTTATGTCGGAAAGAAAAAGGTTCTCGAGTTATACTGGGGAGGTCCATGCGTTATGCTGGGATTGAAAGGAAAAAAGGCACATTGGGTTATGCTAGGGAGGCCCACGGGTTATGCCAGGATTGAAATAAGAAAAAGTCTCCTTAGGTTATGCCAGGGACATCCACGGGTTATGCCGGGATTGAAAGAAAAGAAAAACTCCTTGGGTTATGCCAGAGAGATCCACAGTTTATGCCAGGATAAGAAAGAGAAAAGGCTCCTTGGATTATGCTAGGGATATCTACGAGTTATGTCGGGATAAAAAAGAAAGAAGGCTCCTTGGGCTATGCCAGAGAGATCCGCGAGTTATGCCGGGATAAGAAAGAAAAAGAAAAGTCTCCTTGAGTTAGGCCATGGAGATCCGTGGGTTATGTTGGGATAAGAAACAAAAAAGGCTCCTTGGGTTATGCCAGGGAAGTCCACGGGTTATGCCAAGATTGAAAGAAAAAGAAAGACTCCTTGGGTTATGCCAGGGAAATCCGCGGGTTATCCCGGGATAAGGAAGAAAAAAGGCTCCTTGGGTTATGCCATGGAAATCCATGGATTATGCCGGAATAAGGAAGAAAAAAGGCTCCTTGGATTATGCCAGGGAGATCCGCGAGTTATGCCGGGATAAGGAAGAAAAAAGGCTACTAGGGTTATGCCAGGGAGATCTGCGTGGTTACACCGGGATAAGAAAGAAAGAAGGCTCCTTGGGTTATGCCAGGGAGATCCGCGGGTTATGCCGGGATAAGAAAGAAAAAAGGCTCCATGGGTTAAGCCAGGGAGATCCGCAAAGGCTCATTGGGTTATGCTAGGGAAATCCGCTGCTTATGCCGGGATAAAAAAGAAAAAAGGCTCCTTGGGTTATGCCAGGGATATCAACGGGTTATGCCGGGATTGGAAAGAAAAAAGGCTCCTTGGGTTATGATAGGGAGATTAGCGGGTTATGCTGGGATAAGGAAGAAAAAAGGCTCCTTGCGTTATGCCAGGGAGATCCACGGGTTATGCCGGGATAAGAAAGAAAAAAGGCTTCTTGGGTTATGCCAGGGAGATCCGCAGGTTATGCCGGGATTAGAAAGAAAAAAGGCTCCTTGGGTTATGCCAGGGAGATCAGCGGGTTATGCCTGGATAAGAAAAAAAAAAGGATCCTTGAGTTATGCCAGGGAGATCCGCGGGTTATGCCGGGATAAGAAAGAAAAAAGGCTCCTTGAGTTATGGTAGGGAGGTCCACGGGTTATGCCGGGATTGAAAGAAAAAGAAATGCTCCTTGGGTTATACCAGGGAGATCCGCAGGCTGTGCCGGGATAAAGAAGAAAAAGGTCTCTTTGGGTTATGCCAGGGAGATCCGCGAGTTATGCCGGGATAAGGAAGAAAAAAGGCTCTTTGGGTTATGCCAGGGAGATCCGCGAGGTTATGCCGGGATAAGAAAGAAAGAAGGCTACTTGGGTTATGCCAGGGAGATCCACGGGTTATGTCGGGATAAGAAAGAAAAAAAAGGCTACTTGGGTTATGCCAGGGAGGTCCGCGGGTTATGCCGAGATAAGAAAGAAAAAAGGCTCCTTGGGTTATTCGAGAGAGATCCGCAGGTTATGCCGCGATTGGAAAGAAAAAAGGCTCCTTGGGTTATGCCAGGGAGATCCGCGGGTTATACCAGGATAAGAAAGAAAAAGGGCTCCTTGAGTTATGATAGGGAGGTCCACGGGTTATGCCGGGATCGAAAGAAAAAGAAAGGCTCCTTGGGTTATGCCAGGGAGATCCGCGGGTTGTGCCGGGATAAGGAAGAAAAAAGGCTCCTTGGGTTATGCCAGGGAGATCCGCGGGTTACGCCGGGATAAGAAAGAAAAATGGCTCCTTGGGTTATGCCATGGAGATCCACGGGTTATGCCGGGATTGGAAAGAAAAAAGGCTCCTTGGGTTATGCAGGGAGATCCGTGGGTTATGCCGGGATAAGGAAGAAAAAAGGCTCCTTGGGTTATGCCAGGGAGATCCACGAGTTATGCTGGGATCAGAAAGAAAAAAGGCTCTTTGGGTTATGCTAGGGAGATCTGCGGGTTATGCTGGGATAAGAAATAAAAAAATGGCTCCTTGGGTTATTCTAGGGAGATCCGCGGGTTATGTCGGGATAAGAAAGAAAAAAGGCTCCTTGGGTTATGCCAGGGAGGTCCACGGGTTATGCTGGGAGAAAACGAAAAAGGCTCTTTGGGTCACGTCAGGGAGGTCCACGGGTTATGCTGGTATATATAGGGAATGAGGCCCTATGCTACCATGATTTTGTATTTTTTTAGTAGAAAATGTAAGAAAGAATTTGGGGGAAACTTCCCTTTTTGGTCGGTTCCCTGCTACAAAGCTGTTTCAGTGCTTCCGCATTTATTTTCCTTTTTGGCTGGACCTCCTTTTTGCACGGTTGCTCGGATTGCACCTATTTCAAATTTTCAATAAAGAATCAATTGTTAGTTTGAAACGGTGGTTGGTTTTGTGGCCTTGATTGTTTCAATCACTTAATCCCGGCCCAAACTTTTGGCGAGAACCTCCGCTATTTGCTGGCTTTTCTGAAGATTGATCTCTCTCCTAAAACCTAGGAACTCATCTTTTCAGAATTTCTCATGACGGCTCGCCTGTAGGGGTCTTTGACCCTTTCACCTTATTCACCTTTAAGATCTTTGTCCATGACTTTCTTTTTCTCTCTCAATAACTTTGATTTCAGAGCATCAACCATCATGTCTAGTCGAGATTGGCTTGATGCACCCGCTGAGGCTGGGTACTTTTCTTTAGCTTTTGTTAGGGAGAGCCCTTTAAAGCTAGTCCTGCCACCTTTTCTTTGTATTAGTTATGGAAACAGAGTTAGACCGAAAGGGATTGAAAGAAAAAGTAAACAAAAGGCAATAAAATGAATTTAAAGAGAAACGTCCCTTTCGGGGAGAAAAGAAGGACTTATCTGGGGTGCATGCAGACCTCAAATAGACATGACATGCTTCTTGGAACGGATGCCCGACCCGAACAAACTTTCCCAACTTCTCATAAACTCATTGACCCGTGTTTCAAAACTAGGGAATCTTGCCAGGACTCTTTCAGTGGTAGGAAATATCTTCTTTTTGACCGACGGCGCCCTTTGCGGGTTTTCGCCAATCGATCTCTCTCATTTCTCTTCTCACTATCCCCCGATAGTGCTTTTTTATAAGTTTTCACTAAACGGACTCTCTCATTTTTAGTTTCTCTACTCACCGTCTCCTTATGGTGCCCATAGGTTTTTACCAATAAGACTCTCATTTTATTTCTCTCAGTTTGATTGCATCAGGTTCCAACAATGGTATTTTCCGATTCTAATGCCTTTGCCAATTGATCAGAAGGACTTGGACGAGGTCTGAGTAAAAAGAATCTGGATGGAATTACAACTTTGGAATCATTCTGGTGGGCTCGTTCACGAGCCATTATAACTTCTGCCCCAGTTTCACTTTTTTTTTAGGGAATTGGGATTTTTATTTTGGTGTGACTGAACCCTAGAGAGAGGTTGCCTACGTATCCTTTCGGAATCAAGTCAGACATAGTTCAAGAAGTTTTGTTTTTTGTTGTTTTTCTGTTTTGTTTTGTTTTCTTTTTCTTTCTTCTCTTTTTTCATCATTTTTCAATCATTTTTTTTCAGTTTTTCATTTTCATTTTCAGTTTTTTCCAACAGTACTTTTGGGTTCCAAAGAGGGTAATCAAGGAAGAGTAACCGGATCAAAGGGTTTATGAAAGATTGATAGTGCTTGGATAGCAAGCATGAAAACCTTCGTCATCCCAGTTGAACAAAGTCATTGCTGCAAAAGCCTAGACATAGTACCTTTTTACTGTGCCTGCATTCACAGCTGCTTCGGGATCATTTCCTTCGATATTGCCCAGATGCAATGCTCCTTTCGGCAGTATCTTTCTTATGATGTATGGGCCCTTCCAATTAGGAGAAAATTTTCCTTTTGCTTCCTGGTGATGAGGAAGAATGTACCTTAGCACAATTTGTCCCACTTCAAAATTCCTGGGCCGCACTTTCTTGTTATAAGCACGGGCCATTCTTTGTTAGTACAACTGCCCGTGGCAGACTGCAACCATCCGCTTTTCATTAATTAAGGTCAGCTATTCTAGACGGGTCTTAACCCGCTCACTGTCCTTACTCTCGACTTCAATGATGATTCAGAGAGACGGAATTTCCACCTCCGCATGTATTACGGCCATAGTTCCGTAGACCAAAAGGTATGGGGTTTCTCCTACCGATGTGCGCATCGTGGTACGATATTCCAGTAATGCGAAAGGCAACTTTTCATGCCATTGCCTGGAGCTTTGAATCATCTTTCTCAAAATCTTCTTGATGTTCTTGTTTGCTGCTTCAACAACAACATTGGCCTTGGGACGGTAGGGAGTAGAGTTCCTATCCATTATTTTGAATTGTTCGCATATCTCTCCCATCAAACAACTATTCAAATTTGCATCATTATCTGTGATAATAGTTGCAGGAATGCCAAAATGGCAAATAAGATTGGAGTGCACAAAATCTACCACAACTTTCTTGGTGACCGATTTGAGAGTGATGGCTTCAACCCACTTCGTGAAGTAGTCAATGGCAACCAGTATGAATCTGTGCCTATTTGAGGCTTTCAGCTCGATCGGCCCTATGACGTCCATGCCCCAAGCGACAAATGGCCAAGGTGCTGACATGGGGTGTAGTTTTGTGGGAGGTGCATGAATAAATCACCGTGCACGTGGCACTGATGGCACTTCCGGATAAAGCTGAAGCAGTCCTTTTCCGTGGTTATCCAGTAACATCCTGGATGAAGGATTTTTTTGGCCAAAACATACCCGTTCATGTGGGGTCCGCACACTCCTGTGTGTACTTCATGCATGATACTTCCGGCCTCCTCGGCATCAACGAATCTTAACAATTTGAGATTCGGGGTCCTTTTGTACAAGACCTCACCACTTAAGAAGAAACCACTTGCATGTCATCTAATGGTTCTCTTTTGGTCTCCAGTGGCTTGCTCGGGGTATTCTTGCATTTTTAGAAACCTTTTATATCATGGTACCATGGCTGGGTGTTTGGTTCTACCTCAACCGTATTACAGTACCCATTCCTTTCCCTAATTTGGATTTCCAAGGGATCAAAGTGGGCATTGCTTGGGTAGGGCAACATCGAGGCCAGAGTGGCGAGTGCATCAACTAGTTCATTGTTACAACGAGGGATGTACCTGAAATCTATTGACTTGAACCGCTTGCTAAGATCTTCCACATGTTGCCAATAGGGAATAAGTTTAACATCTTAGGTTTCCCATTCTCCTTGGGCTTGCCAGATAATTAGATTGGAGTCTCCCATAATCAACAACTCTTCGACATCTTGGTCGATTGCCATGTTCATACCCATAATACAGGCTTCATACTCAGCAGTGTTGTTTGTGCAGAAAAATTGAAGCCTAGCTGTGGCCGAATAGTGCTGACCAGTGGGTGAGATCAAGATTGCCCCAATCCCTACACCTTTTGCATTTACTGCTCCGTCAAAGAACATTTTCCAAGCAGTAGTATCCTCGGATATCGCCTTGATTGAGTTTACTTCTTCATCCGGGAAGTAGGTGTTCAAAGGTTGGTATTCTTCATCAACCGGGTTTTCAGCCAAATAATCTGCCAACGCCTGGTCTTTCATTGCCGTGTGAGTGACATAGACTATATCAAATTCAGTGAGCAAGATATACCACTTTGCTAATCT
Organism: Nicotiana glauca; assembly: GCA_026770625.1. Lineage (NCBI taxonomy): Eukaryota > Viridiplantae > Streptophyta > Magnoliopsida > Solanales > Solanaceae > Nicotiana > Nicotiana glauca. The sequence goes on along the minus strand of MU775734.1, from coordinate 67,012 downwards.
TCCCGTAGGCATCAGTTTCTGGAATATGTATTTCAAAGGATCCAACCTAGTTATGAGGTAGGTGGTGTAGGCTTGCAGATAATGTCTCAACTTCTGAGCGACCCAAGTTAAGGCGCAACAGGTTCTCTCCAACAGAGTATACTTAGCTTCATAGCTGGTAAAATTCTTGCTCAGGTAGTAGATTGCCTGTTCTTTCATCCCGGTTACATCATGTTGCCCAAGGACAGAGCCGAAAGAATTCTCCAAGACTGTCAGGTACAAGAAAAGAGGTCTCCTTGGCTCTGGTGGGACCAAAACTGGCGGATTTGACAGATATTCCTTGATCTTATCAAAAGATTCTTGACATTCATCCGTCCACTTGATCGCTGCATCTTTTTTCAATAATTTGAATATGGGCTCATATGTGGATGTCAACTGAGCAATGAACCAGCTGATATAGTTTAATCTGCCCAACAAGCTCATCACGTCTTTCTTGGTTCTCGGAGGAGGAAAATCCTGGATAGATTTTGTTTTTGTTGGATCTAACTCGATACCTCTTCGGTTGACTATAAAGCCCAAAAGTTTGCCGGATGGGACTCCAAACGCACATTTGGCTAGGTTCAGCTTCAAATCATATTTGCGCAACCGCTCGAAGAATTTTCTCAAATCTCGGACATGGTCATCCTGGGTTTTGGACTTGATGATTACATTGTCCACATACACCTCTATCTCTTGTTGCATCATATGATGGAAAATGGCGGTCATGGACCTCATGTAGGTTGCCCCAGCATTCTTCAAACCAAACGGCATGACTCTGTAACAGTATGTACCCCATGGTGTGGTAAAGGCTATTTTCTCCGCATCTTCTTCATCTATCAACACCTGGTGATATCCTGCATAACAATCCATGAAGGACTATATCTCATGCTTGGCGCAGTTATCAACAAGGATGTGGATGTTGGGCAAAGGGAAGTTGTTTTTGGGACTTTCCTTGTTTAAATCTCTGTAATCCACACACACCCGCGTCTTCTCGTCTTTCTTTGGAACTGGGACTACATTTTCCAACCATGTAGTGTACCAGACCACTCGGATTACCCTCGCTCTCAACTGTTTCGTGACTTCTTCTTTGATCTTGTCACTGATGTCAGTTTTAAACTTCTTTTGCTTTTGCTGGACTGGAGGGCAATCGGGGTATGTTGGAAAACACATCTTTGAACTCAAACAGGAGTTGGATTATTGTATCATGGGTTTTCTTGTCCATGTGAATGCTTATCCTGGCTTCCCTAATTTCCTTAGAATTACCCAAGTTAACCGGCTCGGTATCATTTAAGTTTGGCTTAGGTTTATTCTCAAATTGTTCCAATTCTCGATTTATTTCCCTAAAAGCCTCTTCTTCATCGTATTCTGGTTCTTGGTTCATTATTTCCCAATTAGACAGCGTGTTTGGATCTGGGCATGAAGTCCACAAGTATATCATATTATTTAAAGTCGCATTATTAGAACTGAAAGAAGAAATAAAGGAGAAAAATGGCAAAAATCAGAAAGAATAAAGAAAGATAAACGATGAAATATTGATTTCATTTCTTGGAATTTGAAGATAATAGGGTTTACATTTGGAAATTAAAAGACAAGAAACTAAAGAAAACATCTGAGTTACACCCTGGAATAACCCGCGATGCAGAAAAAATGGCAGGGCAGGCCTACCGGGACTCCCGCCTGATTGGGAATAGCGTATCCTTCCAATTCTGTAGCTTGGCATTTGGTTCAATATATAGCACCTCAGCGGTGCTTTAGCCCTCTCCTGGATGAACCATGTCGGTTTCATATAGTATCTTTCTCATTGTCCCACATATTTCTTCAATCTCTTCAGCCGTAAAGGCTTCATCATCCTCTTCTTCATTGTATTTTGTCTTGACAAAGGTCTCGTACAGATGTGTCAGGCTGAGGTAGAATCCATCCATCATTCTTTCTCTCGTCTGCCCACTTTATGTCATCTGGGGTAGGGTGGAAACCTATCTTGAAGAACTTCTCAATGGTAGGCACTCCTGGTAAGGATTTCCCAAGTCCCTTCCCTGGTTTGAAGCCGTGTCGGATCATTTCTTTAGCCACCATGATTGAGGCATTGGAAAGGAAGTGTTGAGGGGAAGGGTTTCCTTTTTCATACTGGTTTGCCACCACAACTTCAAAGGCCTGATAAACTATGTGCTCGCTGCTTTCTCTCGCTTCAAGGCATGGGACTGAGGGGTCTCAATAAATCGATTGCTCATCCTCCCCATGGACCACGATTTCTTGATTCTCATGCTCAAATTTTACCATTTGATGAAGAGTAGAGGGTACAAACCCTGCTGGGTGGATCCATGGTCTCCCCGAGAGAAAGTTGTAGGATGTGTCCATGTTTAGAACTTGGAAAGTCACCTCAAAGTCCACTGGGCCAATGGTCAGAATTAGATCGATCTCTCCAATTGTGTCCCTTTTGATACCATCGAAGGCTCGTACGCAGACATTGTTGGGATGATTCCTTTCAGTCCCAATTTCCATGCGCTGTAGTGTTGAGAGGGAGCAGATGTCCACCCCAAAACCTCCATCCACCATAACCCTTTTCACGTAGTATACTTCACATTTGACATTTTAATGCAGGGCTTTATTATGTGCAGCCCTTTCCAGAGGCAAGTTGTTTTTGCTGAATGAAATCTAGTTGATAGCGAAAAAGCTTTCCGCCATTCTTTCTAATTGTTCCACAGAAGTCTCAGCTGGCACGTATGCCTCATTGAGGGTCTTGATTAGTACCTTCTAGTGTTCGGGTGATTTTATCAACAAAGACAGCAAGGAGACTTGTTCAGGAGACTTCCGAAGCTGGTCAACCACTTCATAATCCGCCATCTTCATTTTTTGAAAGAAAACTTCCGCCTCTTCGGCACTCATGAGTTTTTTAGCTGGGTAGCGCCTCCTGGTGGCGTTGTTCACTTATTCCAAGTTGGAGTACTTTTCCACAGGGTAATTTTCTTGAACCTCTTCTGAGATTTCCTTGCCCTTATATTTCACCATTATTTTATGGTAATTCCAATGCACCGTGGAAGGATCTGTCCTGGGCCTCTGTGTTGCGCGGCCAATAACCACGGGCTCACTCAGCCTTGGTGGATTAGTTGGCCCCCGCACCACATAATCTCCCTTGGGCACGTACATTTGGGTCGCCTTGTTCAGTTCAAATCTCCTGGGTGGACTCAAAGTCTTCTGTTTTCCTTGCGGCCTTGGGGGACATAGAGAACCGCATCTTTGGCGGGCGTTGCCCTAGTTCCTGCTTCAATTTTCTTCTCTGATATTTGGTGGGTGGCTTTGTTCTTTTGCTCCCCTTTGTCTTGCTTTGGGGAAGTTTTTTTTTCCTCTCCACGTCATCAATGGCGATTATGGACTTCAATATCGGGTCAAATTCCTTATCTTCACAGATCATTCCGATTACCGGTCCATTGTTGTGGGCCGGCAATGGGTTGTTGGTCATATTGGGGATATCCTCATCCCTAAACACTTTCTTCCTCTGTTCTATCAAATCCTCCACTGCTCTTTTCAAGGTCCAATAGTTTTCTGTATCATGCCCCTCAGCTCCTGAATGATAAGCGCATCGGGCGCCCTGTTGGTAGGAGGGTGATTCTAGGTTTTGCATGTTTGGAGGTACTGGCTGTAGTAGACCCATTTGGACAAGCTTTGGGAATAGGCTGGAGTAGGATTCACCGATTGGTGTAAAAGTTTGCCTCCTGAGTGGCTCAGGGGGTGGGAAGGTATTTTGTGGAGGACGGGGGTTGTAGTGGTTTTAGCGAGGAGGCTGGTTTCTTTGAAATGATATTTAGTTTCTGTTGGCTTGTTGTGGAGGCCGGACATAAGGTTGAGCATTCATGACCGCATACGGCTGAGGAGCATAGGCCATGTCCTAGTGCAGGTAATAATACTGAGGGGTTCTTTTTGGGAATATGGATCTGGGAGCACGGTGTCTTCTTGCACCTGATGCTGCCATGGATGTTTCTTCTTTCTTCTTACCTTTTGCTACTCCTCCAGACCTGCCCTGACTGGCTTGGGAGGTTGCTCTAATGGAAGATTGGCTTAGGATTCTGCCTATTTTCAATCCATTTTCCACCATTTCACCGATTTTGATAGCTTCCACGAACAGTTTACCCATAACTGACATCATATTCTGGAAGTAGTCGGCTTCCTGAGCTTGGAGGAATACTGTGACCATTTTGACCTTGTCCATCGGAGGCTTTACTCTAGATGTTTGCTCACACCATTTGATTGCATACTCCCGGAAGCTCTCCGAGGACTTCCTTTTCAAGTTTGCCAACAAGTTTCTGTCTGGAGCAATGTCTATATTGTACTGGAATCGTTTGACAAAGTCTCTAGAGAGGTCGTCCCAGATGTGCCAACGAGATATATCTTGATCCATATACCACTTGGAGGCAATACCAATCAGACTTTCTCCAAAATATGCCATGAGTAACTCTTCTTTTCCTCCAGCTCCTCGCAACTGATTGTAGTATTTCTTAAGATGAGCAATAGGATCCCCATGTCCATCGTACTTTTCAAACTTTGGAGTTTTGAATCCCAGAGGCAAGTGTACGTGAGGGAACATGCATAGATTAGCATAGGACATACTTTTCTGCCCACTCAGTCCCCGTATGTTCTTGAGGCTCTGCTCCAATCTCCTCATTCTCTTTGCAATTTCTTCCTGTTCGGGAGTTTTGAGAGTCTTTTCCTATCCTGTAGTGAACTAAAATGGAGGCGGCTGAGGATAAGTATATGTGGGGAGCTGGGGAGGCTACATTTGGTAGGTGGGTGTTTGGAATGTAAAGGCTGAATGATCAAAAGTGGGCCTAGGAAGTGCAGGGTGTGTTGTGGCTGAGCATGGGGGAGCGGTGAAGATATTGGAGGCCGCTCTGGACATGAACACCTAGGGGAGAACCTCAGAAGGTGTTCCTACGAAATAAGTTGACATGGTGGGCTAGTCCAGTGGGGGGTTTTTGGATGGTTGATTGGAAAATTAGAAGTACCACCTGATCTAAGAAAGAATTCGGGGAATCCTGGGATAGCACTTGGCGGCTCTCTTCCATTTGCCCAGGCATCCCACATTTCCATGACTCGAGACATAAGATCCCGTTCTCTTTAGCCGTTGCAGATTTTGAGGTCGGGATGCCCGAGATTAGGCTATCATCTGTGATGGGAACCGTTGGCAAGGTCATTTCTGAAGACATACCAATACTCCCCTTTGATCTAGTAAATTATGGATGTGAATCCAGGTTACCACGAAAAACCAACCACCGTTTCTATAAAACCTGGACTAGAAGATGACATCAAACGGTTAGCTTGAGACAAATAATCGATAGGTAATCGCACGCTGGGGTGTGATGCACCTATACAATTAAATGGGTTTCTACATGTTTTGCAGCAGTTGCATGCTTCATCCCGGATTTCTTATTCTTTCCAATTTCTTCTTTTCATTTCCACCCTTTTTTTTTGCTTTTCCTTTCTTTTGTCCTTTTCTCTCATTTTCTCATTTTTCTCTCTTTCTTTTTTTTTTTAATTTTTCTTATTGGAGCTAATTACAAATATGATCGGATTCGATGAGGATTGCCTACGTATCACGGCACCGCGTGAATCAGATCATTACGCAATTCAATAAAAATAAATGCGAAAAGTAAAGAAACAATTTTTGGGGAATTTTCAATTTTCATTAACAAAACTTCTATTACAAAAGATGTTACTACTCATTTTCTTGGAAAGAAAAACTACAAACAGTCTCAAAACAAAGCAAAATATAGACTCGATGCTTGAAAGATCAAGAATACATTAAAGCTTCAACTACTGGGGCCCGCTGGGCATTATTCGGCCTCGCCGCGGGCCTATGTACGAGACCCCCTTGTATTGCTCCAAATCACCCATAACTTAACAGACAAAAGTTATCAGTGCAGCAAAGAAGGTGGTACGAGTCATGTCCTTGCGCGCTTGGCATTTCGTGGTGATATAGTCAGCGATGGCCCTAATTCTTTCTCTAATTTGGCCTTTTTCATAAAGTAACGACCCTATCTGCTGGTTCCGGGCTTCCAATACGTGGGAATCATGAAAGTGCTGATTTTGCAATTGCTATATGTCCTTCTCCATTTGAGCCATCAGCTTATAACAATGCTCCCTATCAGCCTTGAAATCTTTAGCCCATTGGGCTGCCTCATCCTCAAGAGTAGTCACCTTTCTTCTAAGCTAGTGATGGTCTCTTCATAATTTATCTTCATTTGCTGCACAAATCGTGCCCGTTCTTCTGCTTTCTTTATCCACTCTGCCCGGATTTTTGCTAGAATATCTTTAGACTTTTCAAGGTCTTCTTGGCACTCGAGGACTTCTTTTTTAGACCACTTATAAGTCTTTCATCAGCCTGACTTCTTTCCGGGTTGTTGGCAGCTGTTTTCATCTTTCTGATCTGTGCTTTAAGGGCTTCATTTTCCTGGGTCAGTTTCGTCTTTTCTCCCTCTTTTGCGGTGGCTTGAACACCATTTTCAAATTAAAGCTCCATGACTTGCCTTTCTAATTGGCTTATTTTGGCTCTGTACTCATTCTACTTAGTTAACCAATCCCATTGTACTGGGGCCCCATCCGTAAATGTTTGGACATGTGGTCTCTTTGCAGGCCTTTCAGGAATCTGAAATCTTTTGCCGAACCAAACCATGTACTTAGGGTCCACTTCACCTCTAGCTCGGTCTCGCACTATGGTCTTAGGTTAAAAAAACCTACACTCAGTCTATACTTGGAGAATTTTCCCTTCTGGAAATGCGGCTTTTGGGCCCGGTTCAATGACATGTTTACTCAAATCTTCATCATTGTGGACAGTTTGAAATATTCGTAGTTGTCGCAAGACCCTGTAGGGAGCATAAGGATGGATGCTCCGGATGCCCATCAGGAGGATATATGACACTTTAGCTGATATGTAGACTTTTTCGGTGGTAGGAAGCCATCCAAATGCCCATTCAATCTTATCGCCAATCAAGGATCTCAGATGTAAAAGCCAAGCTTCAGTACCCATAGGTAATTCAATACCTGCTACTCGGGTTTCAAATTCTTCAATGCAGCTCAACCCAGCCAAACCATAATTCATGTACCCAACCCGGTGACATAGGTGTTCTTGCATCCATAACTGTAGTAACAAATTGCAACCCTGGAAGAGCTTTCCCATTCCTGACAGATAGTCAAGGCTCGATAGATTTCAGATATGATCAGAGCAACCACAATGCTATTGGCTTTCTTGATTGCAACATCGATCATTCACACAAGACCTATATCTATGTTCCCATCTTTCCATGGACAGAACACAACTCCCAAGAAGGTTACCATGAAAGCTAAACCCCTCATTGCCTCCCATTTGTCTTTGTTTTCGGCATGGGTTAAACCAATGTTTGGCTGTTCAAAACCTCGGGGTTACCCTATCGATGGTACATGAAATGGAGTGTGCAATACCCTTCCAGTAGATTTTCGTCTTGAATATCCTGACTAATACTCAGCAAGTCCAGGAACCTATGGGGAGATACTGGTCTTGGTGCCAACAGATATCGGCTTCTAAGATTTCCATTAAGGCCCGCATAACCCGCAACTTCCTCCAATGTAGGTGTGAGCTCAAAGTCAGAGAAACGGAACACATTGCGAGTCGGGTCCCAGAAAGTTATTAAAGCTTCAATTATGTCTAACCTTGGCTTGACGTTCAATAGTCCGATGAGTTCTCCCAGAACTTTTACCACTATTTTCTTACTGCTCTTTTCTAGTTCATTCCACCACATATGGAGCTTCAAGGGGATCTCCTTAAGGACTATGAAGGGTTCAATTTCATTCGTGCTCATCTTGCACATTTATTAAGGTGATTTAAAGACTTATTTTAACCTAAAAGAAGAAAAATTAACATCATTCTTTTTTTTCAAGATTTACATTTCAAAAATAAAACCTCGGCTTTGCGGATACGGCCTTTTAGTTATTCGGGAAAGAAGATTTTGAAGGTTGTACCTGCTAACCGTTAAAAACGACATAAGGTGACCGTTCTTGCAAAAAAAAGCCTTCTGACGCCCTTTTGGGGACATTCGGCTTATTTTAGACAAGAATGACATCACCTGACTTATTTGTGACAAAACTAAAATTTTTGTTGTTTTTGGGCTATTTTTGCAAAAAGGGAAGTTGGACCTGATGAGGGTTGCCTACGTATCCCACATCCGGTAGGAATAAAATTGGCGTAGTTCGGGCAGCTTTGACAAAACCAATATTTTTTGAAAATAAACCTTTCTTTTTCTTTTATTTTCTCAAAAATTCGATAGAGTTTTAGTACTAATTGGGTATTGGTTTTTCAAAATAGGTGATTACCCACACTTAACTCTAACATTGATATTCTCTTTTTAAATCTCTCCCATTATTTACAAGCCGGTCATCATACAAATCCGAGCAAATAAATGCATAAGTAGCAAGTAAGATGCATTAGGATGGTCTTTTTATTTCAGGTCACCTGTCCTATACGGACCCGAACCCTGTGTTGAGTCCCCTAAGTCAAATGCACGTGATGCAAGCAAACGTTCCTACTAGGGATCCGACATGAGGCTTTGTTATACTATGTTTAAAACCTGAGTTTATTGTGCTAGACCTGGCTACGAGCGAACAACCTGAGCCGGGGGGGGGGGGGCAGCGTACTGGGAATACAGAAGCTTTGCCAGCTTAGCAACATGTCCGAACCTTGTTCTAAATGGGATAGGACTCTAAACAGAAGAGAATCACACGAAGTGCACCCTTCTCCATGATGTAGAAGACTCAGAAAGAGGAAGGGTTTTGTAGCATTTTATATATATACAATTCAACAAATATCAAAGCGGTAAAACATTTATCACATTGGGCATGAATAATGTAGTAAAATCAGATAATGGATAACCAATCATTATAGCAATTCTAAGCTCAAATTCTTGAACCCTGAACCGAAATTCTGGGTTCGTATTCCCCAACAGAGTCGCCAGAGATGTCACACCTCCTTTTTACTACACCACCCCCGAAAGGATAATGTATAAGGGAGTTTTTCCACTTTAAGTGACATTATTCAAAATGAGATTATTTATTTATCAGAGTCGCCACTTGGGATGGTTTTTGGTGTCCCAAGTCACCGGTTTATTTTGAATCCCAAATTGAGGAAATTTCGACTTTCCAAGTGAAGTTTGCGAACCAGAAATTCTGTTAACCCGAAGAAAGGTGTTAGGCACCCCCAGGTTCTGTGGTTCTAGAACGGTCGCTTAAACTGTCATAATTAGCCTATTACCTGATTTTAGTACATGTTCAACCTATAGTACAATTTTAAATTATTTATCACTTTTAATTAATTTTTAAGAAAGATTCAACGCCGTTTCAAATATGTCTTTGGATCGCGTCACATGAAATGCACCTGCAATCCGAAACACATTTTATTCATTGTTTTAGGATTTAGATTTGGGTCACATGAAATGCACACCTGAGTTTAAGAAGGTAAAATTATTAAATAACATGCCTAAAGCAACTAACACGTTGTTAACTTTGTGGGAGGCCATGAAAATTTGCTAAATGGCACGTCCCGAGTTCTAAGGATTTTAAATATATAATTAACAAGGGCCACGCAATTTGTGATTTTATTTGGCGCAGCGCACCTCAAACTAACTACGAGGATCTACTAATTAACTAAGGCAAAAGGAATAATAAATTTTAAAACTGCAGTTGAATTTAAAGTGCACCTAAAGGCCAAGACTAAGTGTAAACTACTTCATCATTTATTTCTCATTTCAGGACTTGGTCTCGATCAGATGTGAGGCCCCATGGCCCAAAATAGTATCAGGCTGTAAGATTTAAATCCCCTGGCGAATTCCATTTGGGCCCAAGCAGAAGGCCCAAATTCCTTAAAGCATTAGAACTACCACCAATGAGACTAGACATCGAGTCTATATCGCGCACAAATGATGGCTGAACAACAAAAGTTCAATGTAAATCCGAATGGCCAGTCACAAAATTCCAATATTGTCACGGCCCAAAATTCACCAACGGTCGCGATGGCGCCGGACACTGCTGTCAGGCAAGCCAACCAAATTACTTATTCAAATTCTCGTTCTACTACCTTTGAAATCTAGGATTTTCCTTCAAAATTTAGTAATTTATAAGATAATTGCCTCAATCAAATTTAAATGATAAGCAGTCATTACATAATACTTCCAAACTATCGCAGAACCCGGTGTCACAAGTGCATGAATAATTTCTAAGAGATCGAATAAAGTACAATAAATGTCCAGAACACAATATGGGATAGAAAATAAATACAGATAATTGAAGAGACTCTGCTGACTGCGGATCGCCTCGAGAAAACACAGCTCACCTAGTCTTCGTGTCAAACATGCCGCGATACCACTAAGCCACTTGAGTTGCATATACCCGTGCAACAAAAATGCACTGAACGGTAGTATGAGTATGTAAACAACGTGTACTCAATGAGTATCTCGTCTAATCTCAAAGAAGTAGAGACGAGATGGTCGACTTCGACACTTACTAGTGGTCCAATAATGAGACCAATAATACATTAAATCATGGATTTCTATAAACATGATTTTATTCCAATAGAAGGAAAAAAGTAAACAATTATTTCTTTTATAGGAAATTTCCAAAATTCCTTTTTCTTTATTATCCAAATACTCTCAAGCCATGAAGAGGCACCAACAACTTTTAAGAAATTCAATGAAGCAATACAAGCATGCGCAAATCATGTCGAGGTCGACGGCCCGCTCCAACAGAAATGTAAACTGTGCACTGTCGAGGGTCGAATGGCGCGAACCATAGATGCATCTATTTAATCTGCTGAGGCGTTCGGCCCGCTCCAAAAATTTAAACACTCACAGACAGTCAATCAAGAGTCCACACGGAGCAATTATCCAAAGAAAGTCAATCCTCTTTTAACCATTTAAGAAATATAAAGTTTAATCCTTTTAGAAATTTATTTAACAATTCAATGTGATTTAAGCAATTGAAGTTGTCAATAAGTTTACGATTAACCCAAATATAGCATGCTTTTGGGTCCTAGACTACCCGGACAATAGGATAATAGTAGCTACGCACGGACTCTCATCACCCCGTGCGTACGTAGCCCCCACAAATAGGAGCACATAACCAATTAACATACCTATGGGGACAATTCCCTCTCACAAGGTTAGAAAGGAGACTCACCTCGCTCTGAACGTCCATAACTGGCATTCCACGCCCTTCCGAAGACTTGAATCAATGCACAATGCTCCAAAACTAGCCAATAATTATGAAAATCCATTAGTATATGCTAAGGTACCCATTAAAATCCAATTTATAACAATTCCTAACCCCGATCGAAAAGTTGACAAAAATTCCCTCGAGCCCACGTGCCCGGATTCCGAAATTTTTCGAAGATAAACTTTACCCATAAACTCATGAACTCAAATATATAATTTTCTCTAAATTTCATACCCAACATCGTGGTCAAAATCCAAGTTTATCAACTTTCTAGGTCTTTCCTAAAACCCCAAGTTTTTCCACAAATTCCTTGTCTAAATCCATGTATAAACTTTGTATTTAACTCAAAGCTAGCATAAATTACTTACCTCATGATGAGTGATGAAAATGGCACCTCAAAGTTCCTCCCCATCGACTCCAATGGAAGAAAATGGGGCTGAAATGAACCCAACCCCGGATCTTAAAAGACATCACTACCTCAGCTATTTTCGCACCTGTGGTCCCTTGACCGCTTATGCGATTCCGAGGTGCGATTAAAATGCCGCTTCTGTGGTCCTCCCTAGGCCGCCCCTTTTCACTTCTGCGACATACCTTCTACAGATGCAGTCCCACTTCTTCGGAACCTTGACCGCATCTGTGGTCCTCGAGCCCCTGACCAAAATCCGCTTCTACGTTGGATTGACCACACCTGTGCTCCCGCTTTTGCGGTCCTAGAACCGCATATGCGGTTATGAAAGAACCAGCATACCTTCAGCTATTCTTCAACTTCTAAATTTGATCCGTTAACCATCTGAAATCCGCCCGAGGGCCCCAGGACCCCAACCATTCTTACCAACCAGTCCCAAAACATATTACGGACTTGTTCGAGGCCTAAAATCACATCAAACAATGCTAAAATTATGAATCAACCTCCAATTCAAGCTTTATGAACATTAGAATTTCAACCTTCTATTTTCGATGCTTAAACCTATCAAATCACATTCGATTGACCTCAAATTTTGCACACAAGTCATATTCGACATTAGGAACCTACTCCAGCTTTTGGAATTGGATTTCGACCCCGATATCAAAAAGTCCACTTCTGATCAAACTTCTCAAAAACCTCCAAATTCCTATCTTTTAGCCAAATGGCTTCAAAATGACCTACGGACCCCCGCATTCACTTCCGATCGTGCTCCCAACTCCAGAATCACCTTACGAAGCTATTCATAGACTCGGAATCCCAAACGAACATAGATCATACTGAAATGCACTTCAACCCAAGCTTATGAAATTTCTTTCAAAATGCTAATTTAAACAATAGATGCCAAAACGCTCTCGGGTTATCCTAAATTGATTCGGGCATACGCCCAAGTCTGAAATCATCATACGAACCTGTTGGAACTTTCAGATCTCTGAAATCATCATACGAACCGTTTACTCAAAATTCCAATCCTAATTAATTCTTTCAACTTTAAGCTTTCGAAATGAGAATTCCCGAAACTTAATTCCGGCCATGCGTACTAGTCATAATATATGAAATGAAGCTGCTCATGGCCTTAAACTGCTGAACGGCATGCTTGAGCTCAAAATGACCGGTCGGGTCATTACAAATATGTTCAACATACAAACGATGCCCTAATTTTGAAAGAAAAACAATTAAGGGTCCAGTTGTTGAGGAACTATACAACATATGACTTTAAAATTCTAAAGCCTTAAGCTAACTTGAAATGTTAAAGTTCAAACTTTAATTAAAACTCACATGAACAGTCTTGTATGATTTAAAGTCGTGGACTTAAACAACCAAACACGCTTGACTGACATACGAACAACTATAGATAGCCATTGAATCATTTCAAAATAATCATGATAAATTAAATTTTCCCCTAACAATGACAGTTACCAAACCAGCGAGTTAGAACCCAGCCTTCCCATGAATCCCCAGAAAATCATACTAAAGCTCTCAACATAATCATTGGACGATCTAAGCTCGTTCAGGAGCAAATATAAATTCAGGACATGCTTACAAGACACTTCAAACCATACTGATCTCAAATGAGAACCATACATACATGTCCAATTACTTATATTAGCCTTAACTATCATGGAAAACACAGCTGAATTTCATAAACAAAACAAACTTGCAGAACTGATCATTCATAAAGGATAACCACTACATATGTCTAAAACTAAGTTCTAAATTGCTAAATGGGATGAAAATAGAATAAAGCAGTACTACTATTCAAATCTGGAACTCAGCCCAAGCATTCACATGATTTTCAACAAAATGATCCAGATCTTCAAATACACGATTCATTGGCTAAGGGCCTATTCAGTACACATACCTGGAAAGCAAAAAACGTAAGAAAAAGGAAAGGTCAGCAGCAGCAAGGCAGTATCAGCAGCAATGTGACAGTGCTTAACCAGCTGAAAACCATTCAGGCCTCAAACCAAACTCCACACAACTCAAAATCAAACTCTTAGACTTAGATCCAATCCATTTTTACCCAGAATGCAAACCTTCGAGTTATTCAATGATTTGAACTAAAATGTTAAGGTCAGATGAACCAAAACTAAGCAGGATTTTCATAAGTTTGCAATGAATTCAAAGTTATTTTCAGAATTTCTTCAGGACTAGCAGCCGTTTCAGTTTTTTTTTCCTGATTTTTATCCCTAAGCTCTTAGTTTGTAGGCTCTAAAATCTGACTTCTAAGGCAAGGAAGGCATGCCTTTATAGGCCAACCATTAGGGCAGCCCTGAACATTTTATTTTACACTTTAGCCCCTCATTTTTTGACTTGTTTATCAAGTTAGCATCTGAAAATTAACTAAAGGCCCTTGCTAGAAGTTTTTAGGGATTTCTTAGGCAGTTAGGGAAAGATTCCCTGAACTATATTCCCTAATTTACCCTTAGGTAGCCTGCTATTTACCTTTTACCCTTTCCCTTGAGACCCCTCTAGTTTTGAGATTGACAATTAAACCCTAAACCCTTTGAAATGTGACAAACAGGATTAATCAAACATTAGGGCTTCAAACGGATCAAACTATGAACAATTCTTAAAAGAAAAAACGTAGAAAATCAACTGGAAAACAAATTGAGACATGAATCAAACACACAACACTTACATAACCATTTGACGAGTAACTTAAACAAACATAAACCTAAATTAAACAAGACAGGGCATTCAAACTTGTTAGCCATTAAAACAAAACATAAAGGTCGAGGTTCAATAGTTCGATTAATAGGAAAAAGAGGCAAAACAATTAATTCAAACCTAGAATCTGCGCATGAACTTCAGATCAAGGGAAAGGGGTGAGGAAGAAGATGAGTTGAACTTGAAAGAAAAGATTAAAGGAAGTGAAGAGGTGCTTACCTTATTTAGACAGACTCAAAAACGGACATCGAACCACTGATTTTCGTCCGCAATAATGTCACCCACTTTCTCTTAATAAGAACAAGTAAATAGCATTATCAAGGGACGAACCAATAAAAACCTCGAATAATCTTCATGCAAAAGTGGTCTGGAACCTGAACCCTAGATCTAAAATTCAAACAATTTGGGGGGGGGGGGGGTTGGGAGCAATTGACCATAGATTAGTAGATAGGAGGTGGTAAGGGTTCAAGGGTGAGATTTTGGGGTTGATCAGTGCTGCGCCGCCACCAGAGGAACTGTGGCGGCGCTATGGTTTGCAGCTTCTGAGTAAGATTCAAGAGGTTTGGGTGGGATTCGAGGGAAAAGGGGTGTGGATTTGGAATAAGAGAGGTGAAAAAGTCATGTGGTGTAAAAATGGTAGTGATTGGACCATCGCCACCGGCGGAGGCGATTTCCGGCAGGCGGTTTGCGGTGGTTCACGGCGGCGTTACATGGGAAGGGTTTATTCTCTGAGATAGTGAGTGAGAGGGGGTGGGTAGGTAGCTTAGGACATATATATGTTAAATGACCCATGCTTCAGGACCGTCCGATCAAGAAACCTCGACAATCCTGATCTAACACTAATGAAACGACGTCGTTTGGGTGAAGGGTGACTGGACCGGGTATTGGGGTATGAATTTGGGCCGGTTCAGGAGTGATTGGGACTGGGTTTAGTGGTTAAATATTTTGGGTTGGGGCATTAAATCCTGGACTGGCCCAATTTTAAACTTCTTTCTTTTATTTTCTTTTATTTCTTCTTTTCTTTTCAAATTAAAACTAAAAGTCTAAATTAACTCTAACAAGCTAAATTAACCTATCCAATTATATTAAGCTCTAATTAATAATCAACACAATTAATTAAACCAATTTAAAGGAAAACTAAACAAATTCAAAGCTAAAATTAAACAAATCAAATAGATCAATTTTTGTAATTTTTTTGTAAAACCCTGATTACTAATTAATCTAAAATATTTAAAATTAAATCCTAAATGCAAATGCAATGCGTATTTCTTTGTATTTTTTATGAGTTATGTTAAATTACAAATGCATACAGAAATGCAAATAAACATGAAAATTATGCAATTAAATCCTAAAAATTAAATAATTAAAAGAAAAAAAAAATCCTAATTTTAAAAATCTTATAGGATTAAATCATGCGAGGCAAAAATCACGTGCTCACAGAGCATATCTACTCAATCTACACACAACATTTGCAATATCAGGTCTAGTAAAATTCATCAAATGCATTAGACTACCAACAACTTGAGCATATTTATTTTGATCTATAGCGTCTCCCTTATTCTTTTTTAATTGACTACTAGCATCATAAGGAGCGGTTACAGGTACCACATCAAAATTATCAAATTTTTTAAGAATTCTTTCAACATAATGTTCTGGAGTCAATATCAAAGTATTGCCATCTCTTATAATTTTCATGCCTAAAATAACACTAGCTTCTCCCATGTCTTTAATCTCAATATTAGAAGACAAGAAAATTTTGGTTTTATGTACCAAATCAAGGCTGGAACTAAAAATAAGCATGCCATCCACATAAAGGCAAATAATAACACATGTACCATCTACACATTTTATATAAACATATTTATCTACTTCAATTGATGAAAAACCATCATTAATCAACACTTGATCAAAATTTTCATGCCAGTGTTTAGGTGCTTGCTTTAGACCATATAAAGATTTTAGCAATTTACGTACTTTGTTTTCTTGGCCAGACACTATACAACGCTCAGGTTGTTCCATGTATATTTCCTCTTCCAAATCACCATTTAAAAATACAGTTTTAACATCCATTTGGTGAATAAAAAGTTTATAAATTGAAGCCAAGACAAGTAAAACACGAATTAAGAAAATCCTAGTTACAGGAGCATAATAATAAAAAAAAATTAACATTTTGCTTTTAGGTAAAACCTTTTGCAACAAGTCTAGCTTTGTATTTATCAAAGGAACCATCCGGATTGAGTTTCTTCTTAAAAATCTATTTACAACCAATGGGTTTAGCACCCGGAGGTAAACCAACTAAAATCCAAGTTTTATTTTGTAAAATTGAATTTAATTCTACATTAATAACTTCTTTCTAAAGTGAGGCATCAGACAAAGAAATAGCTTCAAAATATGTTAAATGATCATTATCCACCAGATAAGTATAAAAATCATTACCAAAAGATTTTTCTTTCCTTGATCTTTTGCTTCTTCTAAATTCCCCACTTTCAAAATCATTTTGAACAATTGGAACATGTGAAATATTATCACTTGGAATAATAGGAGTATCAGAAATTTTCTCAAATTTTAAAGGAAAATTATTTTTAAAAAATTCAGCATTTTTTGTTTCAACAATAGCATTGTTTTCAAGTACATCACTTTTGACTACTAACAATCTGTGTGCTGCACTATTTTTAGCATACCCAATAAACATATAATCAAATATTTTAGATCCTATTTTCCTTTTTTTAGGATCGGGCAATATAACTTTAGCAAGGCACCCCCGCACTTTCAAATATTTTAAATTAGGTGGATACTCTTTCTATAACTCACAAGGAGTTTTACCCGTTTTCTTATAAGGAATTCTATTTTGTAAATGACAAGCAAATAAAATGGCTTCACTCCAAAGATTATCCGGATCACTAGAACTAACAAGGATGCTATTCATTATTTCCTTTAAGGTGCTATTTTTTCTTTCCGCTACACCATTAGATTGTGGAGAATATGGCGAAGTTATCTCGTGAATTATGCCTTCTTTATCACAATATTCATTCAACAAAATAAATTCACCATCTCTATCGGATCTAACTCTTTTGATTTTCTAATTTAGATTTATAAATTAAAAACTTATCAAAAGCTTCATCTTTATTTCTCAACAAATAAGCTTTTGTATATCTAGGAAAATCGTCTATAAAAGTCACATTATATATTTTCCCTCTCTAGTCATAATTTATTTCAAGTCTCCTAAATCAGTATGAATTAAACTTAATAATTCAGATTCTCTATTTACTGAAGCACATGATTTCTTAATTTGTTTAGCTTCTGCACAAACTTCACACTTATCAATATTCAAAAAATTAATATTTGAAATAAGACCTTCATAATGCTTTTTTTTTAATATAAGATAAACTAACACGTCCTAATCTAGCATGCCTTAAATTAAAAGAATCAATCAAGTAAGCAGAAGTACTAGCATTTTTACTCATAACATTGAGTACAAACAAGCCATGGCTATAATAACCTTTGCCAACAAAATTATTATTCTTGGTCAACATGACATTATCAGATTCAAAGAAACCTTCACCCCCACTTTTTCTAATAATCCCACAGAGATCAAATTGGCTCGGATACTAGGAACATGCAACACGTCATTCAATGCCAAAGTTTTTGCCAGATGTGAGTTTGAGAAGAACTTTTCCTTTTCCAAGAACTTGAGTAGTTCTTGAGTCACCATGATAGACAACTTCTTCTCCCTCCTCAACTCGGGTATAAGACACAAAGTCTTTTTTGTTAGCATATAAGTGTCTATTGGCACCAGAATCTAACACCCAATCTTTCACATTGACCACAAAGTTCACTTGGGAAACAACCACAACAGTTATATCATCCACTTTGGCTTAAGTAAAATTTACTTTAGCCTTAGTGGGATTGTTATTCCCACTCATTTTTCGGCATTGAGCAACATAGTTGCCATGTGTGCTACACACAAAGCAGTTGCCTTTTTTCCTTGAAGGTTTGATTGTTTGGTTTTGGGCTTATAACCATTTCTTTTATCATACATGTTACTTGATTTTCTCTCACTGTTGTTCTCCTCCACAAGGCTGCTTCTAGTAGCAATTTCTTTTCCTTTGTCAACAACAACGTGCTTGCGATTAAAATTATCTCCACCACAAATAACAATATTAGCAGCGTTATTCTTCATAATAACAACATAAAATATCCTTAAGATTGTTAGAAAATTTGGATGATTATGGAGAATAAAAGGTTTAGCTTGAGGCGTGTCAAAGACACTGCCCTTAAGAATATTTCGCCCCAACCGAGATGAATAATATTAGGCGTATCCCCCAAGATTCAACAAACTCTTCTAATATAACTAGGAGCAGAAACAACAAATATTTATAAGAAGAAAATCCAGCACCAAAGAAAGAAGAAGAAAAGTTTTTACTAGTTTCACTACTTTAGAAGATGAGAACACAAAACTATATATATAGTCCAAAAACAAATGGCGTTAAATCGAAACGTTAAAATGCATTAAGAATTGAAACGATAAAATGCAATTGTTATTCTCAAAAGTTAATGAAAGTTATCAAATTTAACATGAGAAAACGATTATACATGCAAGACCAATCTTTGGTCAATTTCAAAGTTATAAAACCATAACTGATCTTTTATGCCCATTTAATGTTAATAAAATATTATATTCAAAGTTAATGTAATTTACTTTTACACACATTAAAATATATTCAAATTAATTTGTCTAATAAAGACCCATTAAAAGAATGAATCTAGACATCAATTTAAATATTCGTTTTGAGATATTAAAACTGTTATTTTTTTAACAATATGTTCTGAATCTTTCTTTATTCGTTTTCCTAACAGTTTAAACGGTCTCTTGATAGGCAATAATGAACATTTGGACTTATGAAAAACCTTTGAGTAGCTCCTAGGACTTCTTGTCGAGTTTGTAAAAGTTGATGGCGGAGCAAGAAATTTTATTAAACGGTGTCGAAATATAAAAAATAAATACCTAAAAAATATAACTAAGAGGAGTCAACATATGTTTCGCATATATTTAAAAGAATTGCTATGCGATAGAGTATAATTTTCTTGTGAAAGGGAGTCATGTGACATCCCTCGAATGAGTGTGGCTCTGTCACTGCTGGCAAGAGCGCAGTACGTACGAATTAAAGCTTGCTACCATTGGAATTTTGTCGAAAAAATTAAGTTAGTACGATATTTAAGTGAAAAATATATAGTATGATATTTACCATAAAGGTAGGAGTAAGATTTGCTTACATTTCACCCTTCCCATGGATGAATGTGACGACCCTGTTAAACTAAATTCTATGACTCCGAGGCCTTGAAAACCTCATTTAGGGTTGCCACGATTTGCGAACGCAGTCCGGGCACGTAGCTGGAAACTCAGATATGAAATTCTGTGAAAATTGGCTAAGTTTTGATATTAAAATTGAATAAATTTAATTTCGATCAATATTTCGGGTAAACGGACCCAGACCCGCGATTTGACTGTCCCAGAAGATATGTAGGAAAATATGGGCGGAATCGAATTCCGAGGTCCCAAGTCCGAGAAATAAATTTTTGTGTGAAATTATTTTCTGGAAATATTTAATGAAAATGGAAATGAAATCTGATTAGAAAGTGATGGTATCGGGACCGTATTTTGTTTCCGGCACCCAGTACAGGTCTTATATATGGTTTAAGCACTTTCTGTAAAGTTTGGTTGAAAACGTACGTCGTTTGACGTGTTTCAGACTCAAAATGAAAAATTTTATGTTTTGTGAAATTTGGAAGAAATCATGGATTTGAAGGCTTAATTTGTCGTATATGACGTTATTTTGGCGATTTGATCACACGGTTATGTTCGTAGGATATTTTTGAGGTAGTGTCCGTGTTTGGTGAGGAGCCCCGAGGGCTCGGGAGTGTTTCGAAAGTGTTCCGGGGTGCTTTTGGACTTAGAAAAATTGCAGAAAATCTGCAACTGGTGCACAAACCATTTATTCTTCACGTTCGGGCCCTTTCTCCCGCGTTTGCAATGCATTAGTTCCCCCTTCTTCGCATTCGCGACCCAGCTCTTGCGTTCACGAAGCTTCAGATTTTCCTCCTTTGCGTTCGCGTCCCTACCCTCGCGATCGCGTAGGCTTGCAGTCCTCCTTCATTGCGTTCGCGTAAGGCCTCACGCGTTTGCGTAGGCCAAATTTTGGACCCCCATCATTTTACTCTTCGCGTTGGCATTCCTCCGCTTGCGAACGCGATGGTTTGTCAGCTTCTACCCTTCGGAAAGCGACCCTCCTATCGCGAACGCGAAGGGCAATTTTGTCCAGCGATTTTAAAGACCCAAAACAGAACCCATTTCGGGATTATTCCCACATTTCACAAAAAACTCTCTTCTCCACAGCCTTTGAACGATTCTTGGAGCCTTTCTTCATCAAAGTTTCTTGGGCAAGTGTGAGCACGTGATTTTTGCCCCGGATGATTTACTCCTACAGAATTCTTAAAATTAGGATTTTTCTTTTTATTATTTGATTTTTAGAAATTAATTGCTTAATTTTCGTGCTTGTTTGCATTTTTCTATGTGCATTTTTAACTTAACTTAATTCACAAAAAATACAAAAAAAAAAATTATGCATGGCATTTGCATTTAAGATTTAATTTTATATTTTTTAGATTAATTAGTAATTAGAATTTTACAAAAATATAAAAATCACAAAAAAATTGATTTGTTTTTTAGCTTTGAGTTTTATTAGTTTCATTTAAACTGGTATTTTATTAATAGTCTTAATTATAGCTTAATTAGGTAGGTTAATTTAATTTTTTAGGTTTAATTTTAGTGTTGTTTTAAATTTGAAAATAAAAAGAAGAAAAGGAATTTAAAAAAAATTGAGTGTTTTAATAAAAATGCCAATTTTGGGGATGACCCAAACCAAATCCCCAACCACAATTGTCCAAATCTCCTCTTTAACCCGTTAAATTCGCCCCATACCCGGCCTAAGATCCCATCCAGCTTCCCCCTTACCTCCAAAACGACGTCGTTCCAGTGCTAATCAATCTTAACCGTCTAGGTTGAGAGATCTAACGGTCGATAAGTAGGGGTGTTTTAATATATTAATGTCCAAACGCACGCCTACCCCCTTCTAACCATCTCACAAACCCCTCAGAGACTAAGCCTAATTCCGCCTCCCTCCGCCGCCTGCCACTCGCTCGCCGAAAATCGCCCACGGTGGCGGCCGGCGGCCAATCGCCCCTAAACTCACACAGAGCCCCTTCTCCCCTTCTTATCATGAATCCACCTTTAGTCTCCCTCAAATCCCACCCAAACCTCTCGAATCATCGAAACCCTAGTATCGCCATAGGTTCCTCTGCCGTGTCCGGCAGCGCCACCACCCAAACACCACCAAACTAACACCCTTGAACCCCAGTCTCTCCCTCATTCCAAATCCCCACTCATAATCCTTAAAACATCTATGTAGCACCTCAAATTTCAAATCAAAAAATGAAGCCGAGGAACCTAAAGATGGATTCATGCAGGCAAGTCGTCTTCAGAGGTTTTTGGGTTATTTCTGTTTGTTTTGGCATGAAATAATGACATTCGTTTGTTCTTTACCAAGAACAAACGTTCGACATTGTTTTATGGCCGAATCAGAATACCAGTGTCGAGTTTGAGCCTAGCCGGTGAGTCCTTTTCATCTTTCTTTCATGTTTCACCTTAATTGGGATTGGGTCAAGGTTCTGAACCCAGGACCTCTTTTCTTAGTGCCCATTTTCCCTTTAAAGTTTGTTCTCTAATTTTCTAGGTTAATTTAGTTTTGTTAATAACATATTTAATTCTTTGATTTCACCTCCTGTTTTGTTTACTTAGTTTAGTTTGATTAGGTTTATTTTAATAGCTCAATTAGTTCTCTGTTTTGTCGGTGATCGTTTATTAGCCTATTTGCTTGGTTCCTTCTATGTTTTCTGAATTTGTTTTAATTTTAGTTTGCTTTTTGGGCTTTAAGGTCAATACAGACCTCATTCTCAAGGAATCCTACTTGGCCTGAAGTTGAGACCTTGTCTTTTGAGACATTGGGCCTATTTGGAATCAAATAACCCATACCCGTTTGACCCAGGTTGGTCTTCAGGGTAAGAATAGGATAACTAGGGGGTAATTGGGGTAATTCAATTAAAGAATCTTGCTCTAACATAAAATAGAAACCCCTAGAACCTTCTAGATTGGGATTCTAATTTGAATTTCAGGATTTAGATAGTATAACTTGGGTAGCAAGTCAGGATTCTAAGAACTTATAAGCAAAAAACTAAAAATTTAGAAGGACCTAAGGGGTAAAAAATGAATCTGAAATTGCCCTAATTATTTGCCTATAAAAGGCATTGTATCCTTGCCTTGTAAGTTGAGTTTTCAGAACCTAGAGTTTTCAGAGCCTAGATTTTAGAGCCTAAAATTTGGGAGCCAAAAGTTTGAGAGATCAAAATTCTGAGAGTGAAAAATCCTGTAAAGCTGAGTGACTTAAGAATTAAAAATTCAGCAAAAGTGAAAGAAAAACTACTATTTCAATAGATTTCTACTGGTTTTTCCCTTTTCCAAATCCTTAAAATCGTTTAACTTCATCTGAGTAAAATGGCTTGAATTGATTCTTTCAAGAGCTTTGGTTAAAAGTAGATTGAGCTGTTTGGTTGTTAATTCCTGGGTTGGAGTTAGTGGCTAGCTGATTACTGCTGATTTTTGCATACTGTCTCACTCCTATTCATTTTTCATTGTCCAATTTCCAGGTATTCCTTGATTGCTTAAGGGATGAGATGAAAATAGGGAAGTTGAAATTGTTTGAAGATATATGAATGGTTGTTTCCCTTTTGATCTTCAATGTCATTTTTTCTTCTTAAATTCTTAAATTTAGTAGTGTAATGTAATAAAATTTAGCTTAGTTTATTCATCTTAGCATAGCAGTAATAGTTCGGAATTCATGCTATCCTTAAATTTGCTTGAAATTGGTAGATTCATTAGCTTATTCAAACATTAAGGGACTGTGCATTTGGACTCTTATTTATAAATATTTAGTTTTCGATTTGTGTGATTTTGTAATTAAAAGTTTCAGTAGTTTATTTCTAGTTTCAGTCTATGAATAAGTTCTGTGAAATGTGTTAATGAAGTTAAACTGTTGTTTTGGGGGAGTGAAATTTCTGAAACGAGTGTGTTGGTTCATCAGCATACATATGATTTGAATACGAGCGTGAAGTTTGGATTTAAAATCAACATGCGTTTGATTTGAATGGAGTTGAATTATTCATTTTTACAAAATTGTTAAGTCCAATTATGATTTAAAAACAGCGTTTTGAGATCCAAAATAAAGACAATACTCTTACTAAATCTATTTGTTTGACTTGGGCTCATTTATAGGCCAAAGCCTGATAGTTTGTTTTGAATAAGATTTGGGCCTCCATTTTGTTTATGCATTGCCCAGCTTCAGCATTATCTCGCGTGGCCTTGGGATTCATGTATGGAGCCCGTTTATGATTATTGTTTGATTGAACAAATGGCCTTTAATAACCCTTAATCCCATGATTTCGGCCCAACCGTATCCCAATTGTGTTTTATTTTCGTGTGTTTGGTAACTGGACTTTAAAGTCCGCAACCCAAATTTGGCTCTTGAAACTAGTCCTTATGACCTTAGTCAATTAGTAAGATCCTCAAAAATAATGTTAGGAGGGCCATCTTAGATAACATAATAGTCCATGGCCCTTCAAACTTAGTCTAATATCCTTTAAAAATAAGAACTAAGGTGCGCCGCGCCAAATAAAATCTAAATTATATGGCACTCTTTAATTATTTCTTTAAAATACTTAGAACTTGGGACGTGCCATTTAGCGAATTTTTATGGCCTCCTGCAAAGTTAGCAACACGTTAGTTGCTTTAGGCGCGTTATTTAATAATTTTACCTTCCTAAACTCGGGTGTGTATTTCATGTGACCCAAATCCAAATCCTAAATGTTGAATAAAATGTGTTTTGGATTGCGGGTGCATTTCAAGTGACACAGTCCAAAAATACATTTTAGACGACGTTCAATTTTTCTTAAAATTAACTAAAGCGGTAAATAATTTATAATTGCACTATAGGTTGAAACATGTATTAAAATCAGGTAATAGGCCAATTATGATAGTTTAAGTGACCGTTCTAGATCTACGAAATCCGGGGGTACCTAACACCTTCCCCCAGGTTAACAGAATTCCTTAGTCGGAATTTCTGGTTCACAGACTTCACTTGGAAAGTCGAAAACTTCCTCGATTTGGGATTCAAGATAAACCGATGACTTGGGATACCAAAAACCACTATCCCAAGTGGCGACTCTGATCATTAAATAATCCCATTTCGAATAATGTCACTTAAAGTGGACAAACTCCCTTATACACTATCCTTCGGGGTAGGTGTGTAAAAAAGAAGGTGTGACAGCTCTGGCGACTCTGCTGGGGACCCAACCCAGAACTTCGGTTCAGGGTTTAAGAATTTGAGCTTAGAGTAGCTGTTATGATTGGCTTTATCTATTGTCTTATTTTCATACATGTTTCATCCTAATGCGGTAAATGCTTTTATCGCATTGATATTCTGTGAACTGTATATAAACTGCTACGAAACCCTTACTTTCTCTGAGTCTTCTACATCATGGAGAAAGGTGCACTTCGTGTGACTTCTCTTCTGTTTAGAGTCCTATCCCATTTAGAATGAGGTTCGGACATGTTGCTAAGCTGGCAAAGCTTCTGTATTCCCAGTACGCTGCCCTCCCTCGGCTCGGATTGTCCGCTCGAGTAAGCCAGGTCTAGCACAATAAACCAGGTTTAAACATAGTATAACAAAGCCTCATGCCGGATCCCTACTAGGAACGTTTGTTTGCATCACGTGCATTTGACTTAAGGGACTCAACACAGGGGTTGGGTCCATCTAGGACATGTGACCTGAATTGAAAAGACCATCCTGATGCATCTTACTTGCTTCTTGTGTATTTATTTGCTCGGATTTGCATGTTGACCGGCTTGTAAATAATGGGAGAGAGTTAAAAAAAGAGAATAGCAATGTTAGGGTTAAGTGAGGGTAATCACCTGCTTTGAAAAACCAATACCCAATTAGTACTAAAAATCTGCCGGATTTTTGAGAAAATAAAAGAAAAGAAAGGTTTTTGTTTTCAAAAAATATTGGTTTTGTCAAATCTTCCGAACTACACTAGTTTGATTCCCACCGGATGCGGGATACGTAGGCAACCCTCATCGGGTCCAACTTTCCCTTTTTCAAGATAGCCCAAAAACAACAATTTTTTTTAATTTTGGTCACAAATAGGTCGGGTGATGTCATTCTTGCTTAAAGTAAGCCGAATGTCCTCAAAAGGGCGCCAGAAGGCTGTTTTTGCAAGAATAGCCACCTGGGTCATTTTCAACGGTTAGCGGGCACAACCTTAAAATCTTCTTTCCCGAAGTTCTAAAAGGCCGTATTCGCAAAGCCGAGGTTTTGCATTTTTAAATGAAAATTTTGAGAAAAGAATGGTGTTGCTTTTTCTTCTTTTAGGTTAAAATAAGTCTTTAAATCACCTTAATAAATGTGCAGGATGAACACGAATGAAATTAACCCTTCACAGTCCTTAAGGAGATCCCCTTGAAGCTCCATATGTGGTGGAATGATCTAGAAAAGGGCAGTAGAAAAATAGTGGTAAAAGTTCTGGAAGGCCTCGTCGGACTATTGAACATCAAGCCAAGGTTGGACATAATTGAAGCTTTAATACCTTTCTGGGACCCAACTCGCAACGTATTCCGTTTCTCTGACTTTGAGCTCACACCTACATTGGAGGAAGTTGCGGGTTATGGGGGCCTTAATAGAAATCTTAGAAGCCGATATCCGTTGGCACCAAGATTGGTATCTCCCCACAGGTTCCTGGACTTGCTGAGTATTAGTCGGGATGTTCAGGATGGAAATTTATCGGAAGAGTATTGCACACTCCATTTCTGATATCATCGATATGGCAACCCCGAGGTTTTGAAGAGCCGAACACTAGTCTAACCCATGCCAGAAATAAAGACGAATGGAGGAAAGGTGGGGTTTAGCTTTCATGGTAGCATTTATGGGAGTTGTGGTCTGTCCACAGAAAGATGGGAACATACAGATATGTCTTGTGGGAATGATCGATGTTGCAATCAAGAAAGCCAACAGCATTGTGGTCCCTATGATCGTATCTGAAATCTATCGAGCCTTGACTATCTGTCGGGAAGGGGGAAAGTGCTTCCAGGGTTGTAATTTGTTACTACAGTTATGGATTCAAGAACACCTCTGTCACCGGGTCGGATACATGAATTATGGTTTGACCGGGTTGAGCTGCATTGAAGAATTCGAAACCCGAGTAGCAGGTATTGAATTCCCTATGGGTATTGAAGCTTGGCTTGCACATCTAAGGTCCTTGTCTACCGATAAGATCGATTGGGAATTTCGATGGCTCCCTACCACCGAAGAAGTGTACATGTCAGCTGAAGTGTCTTATATCCTCTTAATAGGCATCCAGAGCATCCAACCCTATGCTCCATACAGGGTCTTGTGACAACTAGGAAGATTTCAAACTGTCCACAATGAAGAATATTTGAGTAAACATGTCATTGAACTAGGCCCAAAAGCCTCATTTCCAGAAGTGAAAATTCTCCAAGTATGGAATGGGTGTAGGTTTCTTGAACCTAAGACCATAGTGCGAGACCGGGCTAGAAGTGAAGTGGACCCTAAGTACATGATTTGGTTCGGCAAAAGATTCCAGATTCCTAAAAGGCCCGCAAAGAGGCCACACGTCCAACAATTTACCGATGGGGCCCAGGTGCAGTGGGATTGGTTAACTAAGAAGAATGAGTGCAGAGCCAAAATAAGCCAATTGGAAAGGCAAGTCATGGAGCTTCAATTTGAAAAGGGTGTTCAAGCCGCCGCAGACGAGGGAGAAAAGAAGAAACTGGCCTAGGAAAATGAGGCCCTTAAAGCTCAGATAAAAAAATGAAAACAACTGCCAATAACCCGGAAAGGAGCCGGGCTGATGAAAGACGTATAAGTGGTCTAAAAAAGAAAATCCTCGAGTGCCAAGATGACCTAGAAAAGTCTGAAGATAATCTAGGAAAATCCAGGCACAGTGGACAAAGAAAGCAGAAGAACAAGCATGATTTGTGCAACAAATGAAGAGAAATTATGAAGGGACCATCACTAGCCTAAGAAGAAAGGTGACTACTCTTGAAGATGAGGCAGCCCAATGGGCTAAAGATTTCATGGCTGAGGAGCATTGTCATAAGCTGATAGCCCAAATGGAGAAAGACACACAGCAATTGCAAAATTAGCACTTTCATGACTCCCAAGTGTTGGAGGCCCAAAACCATCAGATAGGGCGGTTACTTCAGGAAAAAGGCCAAATTAGAGAAAGGATTAGGGCCATCGCTGACTATATCACCACGAAATGCCAAGCGTGCGAGGACATGACTCGTACCACCTTCTTTGCTGCAGTAATGACTATTGTCCAACAAGTTATGGGTGATTTGGAGAGACTAAAAGGGGATCTCGCACACAGGCCTGCGGCGAGGCCGAATGATGCCTCGCGGGCCCCAGTAGTTGAAGCTTTACTGTATTCCTGATATTTCAAGCATCGAGTCTGTATTTTGCTTTATTTTGAGTCTGTTTGTAGTTTTTCTTTCCAAGAAGCTGAGTAGTTAACATCTTTTGTAATAGAAGCTTTATTAATGAAAATTGAAAATTCCCAAAAATTGTTTCTTTACTTTTCGCATTCATTTTTCATGAACTACGTAATGATCTGATTCATGCGGCGTCGTGATACGCAGGCAATCCTCATCGGATCCAATCTTATTTTTGTAAATAACTCCAATAAGAAAAGAGAAAGAATAAAAAATGAGAAAAATGAGAGAAAAAGGTCAAAAGAAATAAAAAACAAGGAAAAGAAAGTGGAAATCAAAAGAAGAAAATGGAAAAGAATAAGGAAAAGCCGGGATGACGCATGAAACCGTTGCAAAACATGTAGACACGCATTCAACTGTATAGGTGTATCACACCCCAACGTGCGATTACCTATTTATTATTTGTCTCAAACTAACCGTTTGCTGCTGTTACTCCAATCCAGGTTTTATAGAAATGGTGGTTGGTTTTTTCGTGGTAAACTGGCATCACATCTGTACTTTACTAGATCCAAGGGGAGCATAGAAGTGTTTTCGGAAATGACCTTGCCAGCAATTCCAATCCCAGAAGATAGCCCAATCTCGGGTATCCCGGCCTCAGAATCTGCAGCGGCTAAAGAAAATAAGTTCCTATGTCTTAGGGTCATGGAAATGTGGGGTGCGTGGACGAATGGAAGGGAGCCTCCAAATGCCATCCGCGAATTCCCCGAACTGTTCCTTAGATCAGAGGGTACCTCTAATATTCCCATCAGCCATCCAAATACCCCATTGGGACATCCCACCATATCGGCTCATTTCGTGGGAACACCTTCTGAGGTTCGCCCCTAGGTGTTCATATCCGGAGCAGCTTCCAATATCTTTACAGCTCCCCCATGCTCAGCCACAACACAGCCTGCACTGCCTAGACCCACTTTTGATCCTTCATCCTTTATGTTCCAAACACCCACTTTCCAAATGGAGCCTCATCAGTACCCCACTTATACTTATCCTTAGCCACCTCCATTTGAGTTCATAACGGGATAAGAAAAGACTCGCAAAACTCCTGAACAGGAAGAAATGGCAAAGAGGATGACAAGCCTAGAGCAGAACCTCAAAAACATGCAGGGTCTGAGTGGGGGGAAAAGTGTGTCATATATTGATCTATGCATGTTCCCTCATGTGCATTTGCCTCTGGGATTCAAAACTCCAAAGTTCGAAAAATACGATCGGCATGGTGATCCTATTGCTCATCTTAAGAAATACTACAATCAGTTGCGAGGAGCTGGAGGAAAAGAAGAATTGCTCATGGCTTATTTTGGAGAAAGTCTAGTGGGTATCGCCTCTGAGTGGTACATGGATCAGGATATCTCTCGTTGTCACATCTGGGACGACCTCGCGAGAAACATTGTTAGATAGTTCCAGTAAAATATAGACATTGCTCCAGACAGAAACGCATTCGCAAATCTGAAAAGAAGTCCTCTGAGAGATTTTTGGAGTACAAAATTAAATGATGTGAGCAAGAATCTAGAGTAAAGACTCTAATGGACGAGGTCGAAATGGTCACGGTGTTCCTTCAAGCTTAGGAAGTTGATTATTTCCAAAATATGATGTCAGCTATGGGTAAACCACTCGCGGAAGCTATCAAAATCAGTGAAATGGTGGAAAATGGATTGAAAACAGGCAGAATTTTAAGCCAGTCCGCTATTAGAGCAACCTCCCAAGCCATTCAAGGTGGGTCTGGAGGAGTGGCCAAGGGTAAGAAGAAAGAAGAAGCATCCATGGCGGTATCGGGTGCAAGAAGACACCGCGCTCCTAGATCCATGTTCCCAGAAAGAACCCCTCAGCATTATTTCCCTCACCAGGACATGGCCTATGCTCCTCAACCATACGCGGTCATGAATGCTCAACCTTTTGTCCGGCCTCAGCAACAAGTCAATAGAAACCAAGCTCCATTTCCAAGAAACCAGCCTCCTCACCAAAACCACTACAATCCTCGTCATCCATAAAATAACTTTCACCCTCGTGAGCCACCCAGGAGGCAAACCTTTACACCAATTGGTGAATCTTACTCCAATCTATTTCCAAATCTTGTCCAATTGGGCCTGCTACAACCAGTTCCTCAAACAAGGCAAAACCTAACATCACCCGCTTACAGAGCTGGTG
Organism: Nicotiana glauca; assembly: GCA_026770625.1. NCBI lineage: Eukaryota > Viridiplantae > Streptophyta > Magnoliopsida > Solanales > Solanaceae > Nicotiana > Nicotiana glauca. Next base: position 36,818 of record MU775734.1, on the reverse strand, counting down.
TCAGATGTGCCTATCATTCAGGAGCAGAAGGGCACGATACGAATGATTGTTGGACATTGAAAAGAGTAGTGGAGAACTTGATATAACAAGGAAAAATAGTGCTAAGGAATGAGGATGTCCCTAACATGACTAATAACCCACTGCCAGCCCACAACAATGGGCTAGTAATTGGAATGATTTGTGAAGATAAGGAATTTGATCCGGCACTAAATGCCATAATTGCCATTGCTGATGTGGATAGAAAACCAAAAATTTCCCAGAAGCAAGATGAAGTGGAAAAGAAGAACAAATCCACCCATTCAAAACCGGAAAATAAAGTTGAAGTAGGAACGGGGGCAATGCCTCCCAAAGATGTTGTTCTCTATGTCCCACGAGACCGCAAAGGAAAGCAGTTGACTTTGAGTCCTCCAAAGAGATTTGAACTGAAAAAAGGAACCTAGATATATGTACCCAAGGAGATTATGTAGTGTGGGAGACAATTAAGCCATCGACGCTGTACGAGCCCGTAGTTACTGGACGTGCGCCACAGAAGCCCATGACAGATCCTGCTGCGGTGCCTTGGAATTACCATAAAGCAGTTGGTGACGTATAATGGCAAATAAATCTCAGGAGAGCTTCAAGAAAATCACCCTGTTGAGAAGTACTCCAACTTGGAAGAAGTGAACAAGGCCACTAGAAAGCGTTTCCCATCTAAGAAACCTGTAAGTGCCGAAGAGGCGGAAGCTTTCTTTCAGAAAATCAAGATGGCGGACTATGAAGTGGTTGATAAATTTCAAAAGTATCTTGAACAAGTATCCTTGCTATCATTGCTAATAAAATACCCCGAACACCAGAAGGTTTTAATGAAGACCCTCAATGAAGCATACGTGCCAGTTGAGTCTTCTGTGGAACAGTTAGAAAGAATGGCAGAAAGATTTTTCGCTATCAACCAGATTTCATTCAGCAAAAACAACTTGCCCCCAGAAGGGGCCGCACATAACAAAGCCTTGCACTTAACTGTCAAATGTGAAGAGTACTACATGAAGAGGGTCACGGTAAATGGAGGTTTTGGGGTAGACATCTGCCCACTCTCTACACTATAGCATATGAAATTAGGACTGAAAGGATTCGTCCCAACAATGTCTACGTGCGAGCCTTCGATTGTATCAAAAGGGACTCCATTGGAGAAATAGATCTGATTCTGACCATTGGCCCGGTGGACTTTGAGGTGACCTTCCAAGTGCTAGACATGGACACATCTTATAACTTTCTTTTGGGAAGGCCTTGGATTCACGCAGCAGGGGCTGTACCTTTCACTCTCCATCAAATAGTGAAATTTTAACATGAGGATCAGGAGATCGTAGTCCACAGAGAGGATGAACAATCAATCTATCGACACCCGTCTGTCCCATGTCTTGAAGCGAGGGAAGGCAGTGAGCACATAGTTTACCAAGCTTTCAAAGTTGTGGTGGTAGACCAGCATGAAGAAGGAAACCCTTGCCCCCAACCCTTCCTATCCAATACCTCGATTATAGTGGCCAAAGAAATGATCAGACATGGTTTCAAACCAGGGAAGGGAATTGGGAAATCTCTACAAGGAATAGCTAAACCAGTTACCCTGCCTTCAATTGAGAAGTTCTTCGGGATAGGTTTCCTACCTACCCCAGATGACATAAAATGGTCAGATGAGTGAAAGAATGATGGATGGGTTTTGCCTCAACCACTGCCACATTTGTAAGAAACCTTTGTCAAATCGAAGTAAAGAGAAGAAAAGGGTGATGAGTCCTTTACAGCTGAAGAGATTGAAGAAATATGTAGCGCAATGAGAAAGATACTCTACGAAACCCACATGGCTCAGCTGGGAGAGGGCACAAGCAACGCTGAGGTGCTCTATATGGGACCAAGTGCCAAGCTACAAAATTGGAAGGCTACGCCGTTTCCGATTAGGCGGGAGTCCTGGTAGGCCTTTCCTGCTACTTTTTCTGGATCGCGAGTTATTTCAGGGTGTAACTCTGATGTTTTCTTTAGTTTTTTGTCTTTAAATTCCAAATGTAAACCCTGTTATCTTCAAAATTCCAAGAAATGAAATCAATATTTCATCGTTTATCTTTTTTTCTGATTTTTGCTATTTTTCTCTTTTATTTCTTCTTTCAGTTCTAATAATGCGGCTTTAAATAATATGACATGCTTGCGGACTTCGTGATCCAAACACGCTGTATAATTGTGAAATAATGAACCAAGAACCAGAATACAATGAAGAAGAGGCTTTTAGGGAAATAAACCGATAATTGGAACAGTTTGAGTATAAACCTAAGCCAAACTTAAATGATACTGAGCCGGTTAACTTGGGTAGTTCTGAAGAAATAAGGGAAACCAAGATAAGCATTCACACGGATGAGAAAACCTGGGATGCAATAATCCAACTCCTGTTTGAATTTAAAGATGTGTTTGCTTGGTTATATGACGACATGCCAGGGCTCAGTGCTGATCTGATGGTTCATAAGTTGCCAACTTACCCCGATTGCCCCCCAGTCCAGCAAAAGCAAAGGAAATTTAAAACTGACATTAGTGACAAGATCAAAGAAGAAGTCATGAAACAATTGAAAGTGGGGGTAATCCGAGTGGTCCAGTACACCACATGGCTAGCCAATGTAGTCCCAGTTCCAAAGAAAGACGGGAAGACCCGGGTGTGTATGAATTATAGAGATTTGAACAAGGAAAGTCCCAAAGATAACTTCCCTTTGCCCAACATCCACATCCTTGTTGATAACTGTGCCAAACATGAAATACAGTCCTCCGTAGATTGTTACGCAGGATATCACCAGGTGTTGATAGATGAAGAAGACGTAGAGAGAACAGCCATCACCACACCCTGGGTTACATACTGTTACCGAGTTATGCCGTTTGGTCTGAAGAATGCTGGGGTGACTTACATGAGGTCCATGACCATAATTTTCCATGATATGATGCATCAAGAGATAGAGGTGTATGTGGACGACATTATCATCAAGTTCAAAACCCGGGATGACCATGTCCGAGATTTGAGAAAATTCTTCGAGCGGTTGCGCAAATATGACTTGAAGCTGAACCCAGCCAAATGTGAGTTTGGAGTCCCATCCGGCAAACTTTTGGTCTTTATAGTCAGGCAGAGAGGTATCGAGTTAGATCCAACAAAAATAAAATCTATCCGGGATTTGCCTCCCCCGAGAACCAAGAAAGATATGATGAGCTTGTTGGGCAGGTTAAACTATATCATCCGGTTCACTGCTCAGTTGACATCCACCTGTGAGCCCATATTCAAATTGTTGAAAAACGATTCAGCAATCAAGTGGACGGAAGAATGTCAAGAAGCTTTTGATAAGATCAAGGAATATCTGTCAAATCCGCCAGTCTTGGTCCCACCAGAGCCAGGGAGGCCTCTTTTCTTGTACCTAATGGTCTTTGAAAATTCTTTCGGCTGTGTCATCGGACAACATGATGTAACCGGGAAGAAAGAACAGGCGATCTACTACCTGAGCGATAAGTTTACCAGCTATGAAGCTAAGTATACTCTGTTGGAGAGGACCTGTTGTTCCTTAACTTGGGTCACTTAGAAGCTGAGACATTATCTACAAGCCTACACCACCTACCTCATAACCAGGTTGGATCCTTTGAAATACATATTCCAGAAATCGATGCCCACGGGGAAATTAGCAAAGTGGCAAATCTTGCTCACTGAATTTGATATAGTCTATGTCACTCGCACGACAATGAAAGCCCAGGAGTTGGCAGATCATTTGGCTGAAAATCCGATTGATGAATAATACCAACCCTTGAGCACCTACTTCCCGGATGAAGAGGTAAACTCAATCGAGGCGATATCCGAGGATACTACTGCTTGGAAAATGTTCTTTGATAGGGCGGTAAATGCAAAAGGTGTAGGGATTAGGGAAATCTTGATCTCACCCACTGGACAGCATTATCCGGCCATATCCAGTCTTAGGTTTTTCTGTACAAATAACACTGCTGAGTATAAAGCCTGCATCATGGGTACCAACATGGCAATTGACCAGGATATCGAAGAGTTGTTAATTATAGGAGACTCGGATCTGATTATCCGGCAAGCCTAGGGAGAATGGGAAACCCGAGATGTTAAGCTTATTCCCTATCGGTAACATGTGTAAGATCATAGCAAGCGGTTCAAGTCAATAGAGTTCAGGTACATCCCTCGTTGTCACAATGAACTAGTTGACGCACTCCCCACTCTGGCCTTGATATTGCCCTACCCAGGTAATGCCCATGTTGATTCCTTAGAAATCCAAATCAGGGAAAGGCATGGGTACTGTAATACAGTTGAGGCAGAACCAAACACCCAGCCATGGTACCATAATATCAAAAGGTTTCTGAAAATGCAAGAATACCCCGAGCAAGCTACTGGAGACCAAAAGAGAACCATTAGACGGCATGCAAGTGGTTTCTTCTTAAGTGGTGAGTTCTTGTACAAAAGGACCCCGGATCTCAACTTGTTAAGATATGTTGATGCCGAGGAGGCTGGAAGGATCATGCACGAAGTACACGCAGGAGTGTGAGGACCCCACATGAACGGGTATGTTTTGGCAAAGAAAATCCTTCGAGTAGGGTATTACTGGATAACCATGGAAAAGGACTGCTTCAGCTTTGTCCGGAAGTGCCATCAGTGTTAGGTGCACTGTGATTTGATTCATGCACCTCCCATAGAACTACATCCCATATCAGCACCTTGGTCATTTGTTGCATGGGGCATGAACGTCATTGGGCCGATTGAGCCAAAAGCCTCAAATGGACATAGATTCATACTGGTTGTCGTTGATTACTTCATGAAGTGGGTTGAAGCCATCACTCTCAAATCGGTCACCAAGAAGGCCGTGGTAGATTTTGTGCACTCCAATCTTATCTGTCGCTTTGGCATTCCTGCAACTATCATCACAGATAATGCTACAAACTTGAATAGTCGTTTGATGGAAGAGGTATGCAAATAATTCAAAATAACGCATAGAAACTCCACTCCTTACCGGCCCAAAGCCAATGGTGCTGTTGAAGCAGCAAACAAGAACGTCAAAAAGATTTTGAGAAAGATGATTCAGAGCTCCATACAACGGCATGAGTTGCCTTTTGCACTACTGGGATATCGTACTATGGTGCACACATCGGTAGGAGAAAACCCATATCTTTTGGTCTATGGAACTGAGGTTGTTATATCTGCAGAGGTGGAAATCCCTTCTCTCTGGATCATCGTTGAAGAAGAGATTGAGGACAGTGAGTGGGTCAAGACTTGTCTGGAACAGTTGAACTTAATTGATGAAAAGCGAATGGCGGCGGTCTATCACGGGCAGTTGTACCAACAAAGAATGGCCCGCGCTTATAACAAGAAAGTGCGCCCCAGGAATTTTGAAGTGGGACAACTTGTGTTTAGGTGCATTCTTCCTCATCACCAGGAAGAAAAAGGAAAATTTGCTCCTAATTAGAAGGGTCCATACATCATCAGAAAGATATTGCCGAGAGGAGCATTATATCTATGTGATATCGAAGGAAATTATCCCGAAGTAGTTGTGAATGCGGATGCAGTAAATTGGTACTATGTCTAGGCTTTCTGTGGTGATGACTTTGTTCAATTGAGATGACTAAGGCTTTCATTCCTGCTATCCAAACACTATCAATCTTTCGCAAACCCTTGGAGCCGGTCACTCTTCCTTGATTAACCTCTTTGGAACCCAAAAGTACTATTGAAAAAAAAAATGATGAAAAAAAAGAAAGAAAAGAAAACAGAACAAAAACAACAAAACAAAAACAGAAAAACAAAAACAGGAAAAACAGCAAAAACAAATGTTTCCCTGAACTACATCTGACTTGATTTCGAAAGGATACGTAGGCAGCCTCTCTTTGGGGTTCAGTCACACCAAAACAAAAATCCCAATTCCCCCAAAAGTGAAACTGGGGCAGATGATATAATGGCTTAGGAATGAGCCCACCAAGACGGTTCCAAAGTTGTAATTCCATCCAGATTTTCTTCACCCAAAAATATTGTCCAAGTCCTTTCGATCAATTGGCAAAGGCATTTGAATTGGAAAACACCATTATTACAATCAAAATAAGAGAAATAAAATGAGAGAGTCTTATCGGTAAAAACCTATGAGCACCATAAGATGACGATGAGTAGAGAAATTAAAATGAGAGAGTCCGTTTAGTGAAAACTCATAAAAATCACTATCGGGCGACGATGCGAAGAGAAATGAGAGAGGTGGATTGGCGAAAACCCACAAAGGGCGCTGTCGCCCGAACAAAAGATATCTCCCACCACTAAAAGAGTCCAGGCAAGATTCCCTGGTTTTGAAACACGGGTCAATGAGTTTATGAGAAGTTGGGAAAGTTTGTGCGGGTCGGGCATCCCGTCCAGTAAGCATGTCATGTCTATTTGAAGCCTGCATGCACACCAAGTAAGTCTTTCTTTTCTTCCCGAAAGGGACGTTTCTTTATAAATTCATCTTCTTGCCTTTTGCTTACTTTTTCCTTAAATCCCTTTCAAGCTAACTCTGTTCCCAAAACTAATACAAGGAAAAGGTGGCAGGACTGGCTTTACAGGGCTCTGTCTATCAAAAGCTAGAAAAAGTACCCAGCCTCAGTGGGCGCACCAAGCCAATCCCGACTGGCCATGAATGTTGATGCTTTCAAAGCAGATTTGTTGAAAAAGAAAAAGAAAGTCAAGGACAAAGGTCCTAAACACAGAATAAGTGAAAGGATCAAAGTCCCACGCGGGCGAGTCGTCATGAAATCCTAAAAGTTGATCCCTTCGGTTTGAAATAGAGATTAATTTTTAAAACCAGCAAGCAGCAGAGATTCTCAACAGAAGCTGGGTCGGGATCAAGCAATTGAGACTATCAAGTCCACATAACCAACCATCATTTCAAATTAACAATTGTTCTTTGTTTGAAAATTGAAACAGGTGCAATCCAAGCAACCGTGCAAAAAGCGGGTGCAGCCAAAAGAAAAAGAAAAGCGCAAGTGCTGAAACAACTTTCCAGCAAATAATCAATCTAAAAGGGAAGTTTCCTTCGAGTTCTTTCCTGCATCTTATCAAAAAATGAAAAAGGGAAAAGAGATAAGAAAAAAAGAAAATCCCAAAAGAGGATAGTTAAGAATCCCTAATATCAACCTGTTATTTTGTTTGCCAACATTAGGGCTCCAATCCCTAAGTTGTGCCTTTTTAGATAGGGCCTCTATTCCCTAGTCGGTTTTTGCCAACATTAGGGCTCCAATCCCTGAGTTGAGTTTTTTTACCTTTTGCCCACATTAGGGCTCCAATCCCTGAATTGCGCCTTTTAGACATAGGGCCTCCATTCCCTAGTCACCTTTTGCCGACATTAGGGCTTCAATCACTGAGTTGAGCTTTTTGCCTTTGGCCAACATTAGGGTTCCAATCCCTTAGGTGCGCCTTTTAGACATAGGGCCTCCATTCCCTAGTCACCTTTTGCAGACATTAGGGTTCCAATCCCTAAGTTGAGCTTTTTACCTTTTGCCAATATTAGGGCTCCAATCCCTGATTTGAGCTTTTTTAGATGTAGGGCCTCCATTCCCTAGTCGCCTTTTGCAAACATTAGGGCTCCAATACTTGATTTGAGCTTTTTATCTTTTGCCAACATTAGGACTCCAATCCCTGAGTTGCACCTTTTTAGCCATAGGGTCTCCATTCCCTAGTCACCCTTTAGCCAACATTAGGGCTCCAATCCCTGAGTTGCGCCTTTTATACATAGGTCCTCCATTCCCTAGTCGCCTTTTGCCAACATTAGGGCTCCAATCCCTGAGTTGAACCTTATAGACATAGGGCCTCCATTCCCTAGTCATTCATGCCAACGTTAGGGCTCCAATCCCTGAGTTGCGCCTTCTAGACATAGGGCCTCCATTCCCTAGTCACTCTTGCCAACATTAGGGCTCCAATCCCTAAGTTGCACCTTTTAGACATAGGGCCTCCATTCCCTAGTCACCCTTTGCCAACATTAGGGCTCCTTTTAGACATAGGGCCTCCATTCCCTAGTCACCTTTTTCCGACATTAGGCCTCTAATCCCTGAGTTGAGATTTCTACCTTTCGCCAACATTAGGGCTCCAATACCTGAGTTTCGCCTTTTAGACATAGGGCCTCTATTCCCTAGTCTATTTTTCACCTACATTAGGGCTCCAGTCCACTTTTGACACAAATAACTCACGAAATTTTCCTAGTGAAAACTGGGGCAGAAAATTTTGTTCATTTGTTTGTTTTGATGTCCGGACAGGTTTTACCTCAAGGCACAGGATTTGGGATGACCGAAAGAATGAGTCTCAATCCATAATAAAAGAAAAGAAGAAAATAAACAAAAAAGAAGTGAATTCAAAGTGCTGAAACAGACAAAGATGCGGACTGCTCAAAATTTGATTGAAGTCACAAGCTTCGCATGTCCCGCTTTAATCCAATGCTGAAGAAAAAACCAACACCTACAACTTACGAGCATCAAGATTCAGATCAGGGTCCACAGCAAAATCAGCTAAGATTCAAGATCAATCTTCAAGAGATTTATAGATAGGAATTTGGTAACTCGTAGTTGATAGGCATAGCTAGCTTAGCTTTGATTTTCATTTTGGTGTAATAAGGAGGTCAGTAAGAAGTAGCAGTAGCAATATCAGTGAAATCACAGCTCCTGGTAGTCCCAGCTACCAAAACTTCTAGAACTACACTGACCTGATTCCTTTACAGCCAAGGATATGTAGGCAACCTCTGAAGCAAGGTTCGGTCAGACATTTTTCAAAAATTCTTCTCATGGAGTGCCAAGCGGGCAAAAATCCCTCATAATTGCTCATTTATCTTTGCCCGAAAACCCTTCGTGTCTCCGAGCAAAGAGGGGTAGCTGTGAGCACGTGATTTTTGCCCCACGTGATTTTTGCCCCACGTGATTTTTGCCCCACATGATTTACTCCTACAGAATTCGTAAAATTAGGATTTTCCTTTTTATTATTTTATTTTTAGGAATTAATTGCATAATTTTCGTGTTTATTTGAATTTTTCTATGTGCATTTTTAACTTTACTTAATTCATAAAAAATACAAAAAAAAATGCATTGCATTTGAATTTAGGATTTAATTTTATATTTTTTAGATTAATTAGTAATTAGGATTTTACAAAAATATAAAAATCACAAAAAAATTGATTTGTATTTTTTTAGCTTTGAGTTTTATTAGTTTCCTTTAAATTGGTATTTTATTAATAGTCTTAATTATAGCTTAATTAGGTAGGTTAATTTAATTTTTTAGGTTTAATTTTAGTGTTCTTTTAAATTTGAAAATAAAAAGAAGAAAAGAAATTAAAAAGAAATTGAGTGTTTTAATAAAAATGCCCAATTTTTGGCTGACCCAAACCAAATCCCCAGCCCAATTGTCCAAATCTCCTCTATAACCCGTTAAATTCGCCCCATACCCAGCCCAAGATCCGGTCCAGCTCCCCCTTACCTCTAAAACGACGTCGTTCCAGTGCTAATCAATCTCAACTGTCTAGGTTGAGTGATCTAACGGTCGATAAGTAGGGGTATTTTAAAATATTAATGTCCAAACATACCCCTACCCCCTTCTCTCCATCTCACAAACCCCTCAGAGACTAACCCTAATTCCACCTCCTCTTCCTCATGGCGCCCACTGGAAATCGCCCACGCCGGCGGCCGGCGGCCAATCGCCCCTAAACTCACACCACATTCCCTTCTCCCCTTCCTCATAATGAATCCACCTTTAGTCTCCCAAAAATCCCACACAAACCTCTCGAATCATCGAAACCTTAGTGCCTCCATGGGTTCCTCCGCCGTGTTTGGCGGCGCCATCACCCAAACACCACCGAACAAACACCCTTGAACCCCCGTCTCTCCCTCATTCCAAATCCCCACTCATAATCCTTCAAACATCTCTGTAGCACCTCAAATTTCAAATCAAAAAATCGAGCCTAGGAGCCTAAAGATGGATTCGTGCAGGCAAGTCGTCTTCAGAGTTTTTCGGGTTATTTCTGTTTGTTTTAGCACGAAATAATGACATTCATTTGTTCTTCACCAAGAACAAACATTTGGCATTGTTTTGGGGCCGAATCAGAATAGCAGTGTCGAGTTTGAGCCTAGCCGGTGAGTCCTTTTCATCTTTCTTTAATGTTTCACCTTAATTGGGATTGAGTAAAGGTTCTAAACCCAGGACCTCTTTTCATAGTGCCCATTTTCCCTTTAAAGTTTGTTCTCTAATTTTCAAGGTTTATTTAGTTTTGTTAATAACATGTTTAAGTCTTTGATTTTACCTCCTGTTTTGTTTAATTAGTTTAGTTTGATTAGGTTTATTTCAATAGCTCAATTAGTTCTCTGTTTTGTCGGTGATCGTTTAATTAGTTAATTTGTTTGGTTCCTTCTAAGTTTTCTAAATTTCTTTTAGTTTTACTTTGCTGTCCGGGCTTTAAGGTCAATACAGACCTCATTCTCAGGGAATCCTGCTTGGCTTGAAGTTGAGACCATGTATTTTGAGACATCGGGTCTATTTGGAACACAATAAGCTATACCCGTTTGACCCAGGTTGGTGTTCAAGGAAAAAATAGGATAACTAGGGGGTAATTGGATAATTCAATTAAAGAATCTTGCAGTAACAAGAAATAGAAACCCCTAGAACCTTCTAGATTGGGGTCCTAATTTGAATTTCAAGATTTAGATAGTATAAGTTGGGTAGCAAGTTAGGATTCTAAGGACTTTTAAGCAAAAAACTAAAAATTAATGAGGACCTAAAGGGTAAAAAATGAATCTAAAATTGCCCTACTTGTTTGCTTATAAAAGGCATTGTATCCCTGCCTTGAATTTTCGTTTTCAGAGCCTAAAGTTTTCAGAGCCTAGATTTTAGAGCCTAAAATTTGGGAGCCAAAAGTTTGAGAGATCAAATTTAGGAGAGTGAAAAATCCTGTAAAGCTGAGTGACTTAAGAATTAAAAATCAAGCAAAAGTGAAAGAAAAACTACTGTTTCAATAGATTTCTACTGGTTTTGCCCTTTTCCAACTCCTAAAAATGGTTTAACTTCATCCGAGTGAAATGGCTTGAATTGATTCCTTCAATTCTTGGAGGGTTAAGGTCTATGTACACACAACTCTCCCCAGACCCCAGTAAGTGGGATTATACTGGATTGTTGTTGTTGTTGTTGTTGATTCCTTCAAGAGCTTTGGTTAAAAGTAGATTGAGTTGTTTGGTTGTTCATTCATGGATTGGAGTTTGTGGCTAGCTGATTACTGCTGATTTTTGCATATTATCTCACTCCTATTCATTTTCTGTTGTCCAATTTCCAGGTATTCCTTGATTCTCTAAGGGATGAGATGAAAATAGAAAAGTTGTAATTGTTTGAAGATACATGAATGGTTGTTTCCCTTTTGATCTTCAATGTCATTTTTTCTGCTTAAATTTTAAATTCAGTGGTGTAATGTAATAAAATTTAGCTTCGTTTATTCATCTTAGCATAGCAGTAATAGCTCGGAATTCATGCTATCCTTAAATTGGCTTAAAATTGGTAGATTCATTAGCTTATTCAAACATTAAGTGACTGTGCATTTGGACTCTTATTTAGAAATATTCAGTTTTCGATTTGTGTGATTTTGTAATTGAAAGTTTCAGTAGTTTATTTCTAGTTTCAGTCTATGAATAAGTTCTGTGAAATGTGTTAAATTAAGTTAAAATGTTGTTTTGGGGAGTGAAATATTAGAAACGAGTGTGTTTGTCACGATCCAAAATTCACTAAGGGTCGTGGTGGTACTGGACACCGTCGTCAGGCAAGCCAACTAAGAATGCATAATCAAATTCCAGTTTTAGGAGCCCTCCAAAAATTGCCCCAAGCCATGAAAAATATGAGAGAAATTATCTCAACCCCGATTTTAAACAACCATTCTGCCCCAGCTATTTTCGCTTCTGCGGAAACATTTCCTCTTCCACGGTTCCACTTTTGTGGATCTAGGGCCGCTTCTGCGATCCACCCAAGGCTGCCTTTTTTTGCCTCTACGATGCCCCCTTCGCAGATGTTGTCCCGCTTCAGCGGAAATCTGACCGCATCTGTGGTCCACTCTGAGCTGACCAAAACCGCTTATGCGACCACTTCTTCGCAGATGCGGTCACGCTTTTGCGTAACCTTGACCGCATATGCGGTCGTCAAACCCTTGACCACAATTTCGCACCTGTGCCTTCCTATCCGCTTCTGCAGCGCTGCACCTACGGCCCCATTTCCATAGGTGCGGTTATGACAACAACCAGACCCTTCAGCCTTCTTCAAAATTCCATTTTTGATCCGTTAATCACCCGGAATCCCCCCGATGCCCCCGGGACCTAAACCAAACCTACCAACCAATCCCAAAACACATTACGAACTTGCTCGAGTCCTCAAATAATATCAGCATTGCTAAAACCATGAATTACACCCCGATTCAAGCTTTATGAACATCGAAATTTTAAAATTCTATTTTCGATGTTTAAACCTATCAAATCACGTTTGATTGACCTCAAATTTTGCGCACAAGTCATATTTGAGATTACGGACCTACTCCAACTTCCAAAATTGGATTCCGACCCCGATATCAAAAAGTCCATCTCCGGTCAAACTTCTCAAAAACCTTCAAATTTCTATCTTTAGCCAAATGGCTCCAAAATGACCTACGGACCTCCGAATTCACTTCCGATCGTGCCCCCAACTCCAGAATCACCATACACAGCTATTCGCAGTCTCAGAATCCCTAACGGACATTGATAACATTGAAATGCACTTCAAGTCAAACTTATGAAATTTCTTCTAAAATGCTAACTTCCACAATAGGCGCCAAGACGCTCCCGGGTTATCCAAAACCCAATCCGGACATATGCCCAAGTCCAAAATCACCATACGAACCTGTTGAAACCTTCAAATCCTGATTCTGAGGTCGTTTACTCAAAAATCCAATATTAGTTCATTCTTTCAACTTTAAGCTTCTGAAACGAGAACTCTCTCTCCACATCAACTCTAAACTTCCCAAAACTTAATTCCGGCCACGCGTACAAGTCATAATACCCTAAATGAAGGTTTTCATGGCCTCAGACTGCTGAGCGGAGCGCTAGGACTCAAAACAACCGGTCGGGTCATTACATTCTCTCCCACTTAAGCATACGTTCGTCCTCGAACGTGCTGAGAACTACACCAGAGTGGTCTGAAATTGCTGCTTAACTTCACAAGCTCCTTCCTGTGCTACTACAACATCCGGAATTTCTGTGCCCGGCCTGTTTCCACCATATGATCTCCCTATTACTCACCACACGCTGTGCCCAAACATTGTTGCATAACATCACTGAGCTCACACATAGCATCACTTTACTCACCGAACCATAATAACCTTTTTCTGATCAACTCAGTCACAATTCTACTAATATGATGCTCCCATTGCACCCCATGACTTACAAAGGTTTTACTCTAACCTTTACAATACCACCACGATGGAAGAGATGTGCATAAATTCATAACCAACTGCCGAGTCAACAAATCATTCGGTCTATACCCCAGACAGAACCATCACCTCATTCAGGGCCAAATAATGGTATTATCTCCATAATTTACTTCATATACTAAGATTGCACTGATCCTAAATCCAAAAATCTTGCCTCACCCAGTACGAACTGCCCAGGTAATAAGCCACCCCAAGCATAATCAAAAGACTCATATAATGCCACAATGTGCCAATAGGCTACCAATTAGAATGCGATACAGAAGGAAAAATGAACTTTAAAAGGAATTTCAATTACCCCGCTCGCGAATCATACATGCGACACGGGCGCACAACTAATACAAGATTCTTTCAGAAAAATACAAAACATAACACAATAAATAGATATGGGGAACTGTACTGAATATCAAACAACATAACCATGACGGCGTGCCACCCGATCCACACAACATAAGCATGGCGGCGTGCCACCCGATCCAAATAGCATACCCATGGCGGCGTGCCATCCGATCCACACATAGAGCTCACGTAAGGAGATGCACACAGAGCCAAATGTGCTCATTATGATGAAATATCAAAATTCAGTCGCAAGCACACTAAGCGCATAATACCATCCCTGAGGGGACATATAGTACTATAAGCTACAAAGTTCAAGCACAACTGAGGTGCAATATACAGTCTGAATCTCAAGAGCCATCTGCTTATATAACATCACTTCTACATGGATCCTCAACACCTAAGCAATTTCTCAAGCCGTCTAATAACTCGCACGGCACAATGCATCACTTCATGAAGTATTTTCCAATGAAATAACACCCTGACTACTCCTCCATAAGGAGCGCATTACTTACGTGAACACGTTTGGCCTGATATAGCGCCATATTCACATTTGAATCCATCCACCGACCTCAAGCCGGTTCTGGTTGCGCTGACTAGGCTAATAACCTTTCCAAGGTCCATAATAGTCTCCCTCTTCTCATAACACACGAGAGCGATCGTCATAACCGGAGTACTCACCCACAGTCCACAACTCAGTAACTGAGTGCCCTCCAGGCATATATTCTCAGTTTAACGACATTATCGCAAACCTTCATATTTGGTTTAAATCTTTAATCATCAAAAACTCCTTCCCTTCTCGTCCGAGCTCGCGACATCCTTGTCAACACCGAACTGCAACTTTGGTCTTCACCTCAAATTCCATACTACTTACTGTACCCAATGTGCCAATATACGATAGGACATGCTTTTCATTATAACTCCGGAACCACTAACAGGTTAACACTTCATCATATGAAAACTTTTCACTTAACTCACTTTGGGAGAAACACAGCAACACACAGGCAAATTCTTATAACCGTGGAAATAAACAAATCTCTAAGTAGTGGTCTAAGGCACCATAGCCCTTCCGGAATCCACTTCTACATAACAAGCCATAATAGTAGACTGCTTCAGAATAGTATCAATTACGGCATCTGACGAGCCTCATACGCACCGCCGTAGATCACTTGCATAACTTGATCACGCTGAAGGAAAATGATCACTAATACCAATATGCCAATTTCAACTATAGCCATCAATCAACCTTCTCCCAATTTATTCTTGATTGCCTTAGAGATAATATTAACTCCATCCGTCACATATCATACTCTATCTATACTCATCTTGAGTGACCTTGAATCACGAGACCATGCTGTCTCAAATCTTACGAACTATTTTCACGCCTCCCAATGGCTACATCGCAAGCCAAAACATCACAGAACGTTCTGAGCCTCCATTCGTAAGCTGCTGCAAAAGTTTGATTCTCAACTGCACCTATAGGCTCGAAATCATTAGGCACCACACTTTATCCTTTGAATATCACTAGAACCGTTATTGAGAGCCACCCGTTCTGACTTGGCCCCGAATATAATCAATTCCATAAATCTTCTAGCACATGGATAACCCATTGGGAAAGCACCTGGCAGAATTACTTTCCTGGGAACCCGCATCTTTACAAAGCACAAATCCTGAATCCTTCCCAAAGTTTGAACATGGGCCAATAAGGCCAACGATAGCATACCTTTAATAATTCCTTTGCTCGAATCACCACTCATGTTCTTTCCCCGCAACTGAAATAGCCTATCAATATGCAAATAACTAGAAACCACGCAAGTAGTTAACCATGCAACCCAATCATAAGCGGTGGGACTCTCCCACTTAGCTTGAAGCCATTATTTCACAACTCTAGAATTCACCAAGATTCCCTAGCTTTCATCGACATAACCTTGCGTGATCAACCACATAAATTCTCGGATTCCTTCCGCAAAGACACATTCTTTTATACTCCGATTCACCCACTGCATTCGCACGACCGAACTCTTTGCTACATAACCGATAAAACTCTTCGCAGAAGCCTCTCCAACCATGCGACCGCTAACCTGCTCACTTGGGTAACCCACCTATAAAAGCTCTGCCCGACATCTTCCAATGCTGTCGCACGAGGTATAATTATAACGGCATCAATAACACCCCCTGAGCCTGAGCTCGTTCTCCAACTGTACAGGTTCATTTACCCCTCATGGAAATCATTTAATTGTGCGGCAACCCCCTTCCAATTCAATGTTATGTTGCATCCTTCTTCATTTAAGCGGCTCCTTCCCGTTATGTTAAATCTCCTGCCACACAAGAATCCCTACTTCAAATTAGATCCGTAGACCCCTATAACCAAGCGCTAATATTCTGAAATCGCTCCAAACCCTCCTTAAGGTACGTGGTCATCCCACTGCAAAGCCAATATGCAACTCCGCCCTCTCCCACTTTAGGTGAACTCACTTCTTTAATCAACTGCTCAACCTGCACATCCTAAACCTGGCCTTTTAGAAGCTTAAAACTCCGCCTGACACTTCCCACATATCCTTCTCATCTTTTGTTGCTCAGTCATTGTCTTAATAAAATTTATCTTTATGGAACTTGAATCCACAATTTGCAACTAACTCCAAACTTTTCTGAAGGTCATCTTTCTCGAACCGTCACATTTGAAATACTGATTCAATCCTAAACCACCGCATCCTGCCATATCTGATAGTTTCATCTTCGATACTATTTCATGATATCTTGGCCCAAAGGCGAATTGTAGAAGATCAAAATACCGACAAACTTAATACGTTCAATTAGGACAACAGTAACCCATCATAGGAGAAACTCCGCCACGCCTGCAATTACCAAGTCTCATTACTTCTACCAGTCCACATCTGAACATCCTTAGTTTGATTGCCTTTCCCCCTGCTGGGAATAAAATATTAAATCTCTTGATTATGTACTGAGTAAACCTCCCTTAAAGTCATTCACTACCCTAACACGTGGGTAAAACTTCCTACAATTATAGCAATACTGTGGAACAATTGTTCATAAGCATCGTGGAATTTTGTGCCTAGCCCCAGAGCTCTCAAAAGTACCGCTACTGGGCTAAAAACATCAAAGGTCCTCCTATAACGTGACGATAATAATCCGATCAGCTATACCGGGAGAAACATCCCGTATCACATTTGCAGTGCTATTAAAATTCTTCAACTCTCGATTTATAACAAGCGCTTCATGTCGCATAAGATTGAGTAGGAATGAATTAAGGGCATACTCCTCCAAGGATCAAATCGCACAATAGGGAATCAAGAAGGGAAGTACTCCTAATAGTCCTGCAGCCTCTCGAGGATAAGTACAGACGTCTTCGTACCGATTCGCGAGACTCTACTAGACTTTCTCATGACTCGTGAGACCCTAGGATCCTAGTGCTCTAATACCATGTTGTCACGACCCAAAATCCACTAAGGGTCGTGGTGGCGCCGGAAACCGCCGTCAGCCAAGCCAACTACGAATGCATAATCAAATTCTAGTTTTCGTGTTTGCAGAAATCATTTTTCTTATACGAAGAATACTAAACAATAAATATTTTACAAAATGAACTTAAAGTCAATAAAAGATTTAATACTAAATAATCCAAAATCCTCCCAAAACCTGGTGTCACAAGTGCATGAGCATCTACAGATAAGGAAATAAAATAAAACATCCGTCCGAAATACAGTGGACAGGAAATAAATACAATATGCTAAAAGGGACTACACTAGCTACGGGTCGCCTCGAATAATGCAACTCACCTAGTCCCAGAATCATCTGCGTTGCTACGCCAAGTAGTCTGCTAGAGATACATATACATACATATACATGTACAACAAAAATGTACAGAAGTGTAGTATGAGGACTTAAACAACGTGTACTCAATGTGTATCTCGCCTAACCATGAAGAAGTAGAGACGAGATGGTCAACTTCGACACTTACTAGAGGTCAGTTAACAATGTTCTAAAAATGTGAGGAAAATCATGGATTTATATAGTAGTTCTAATTCACGAAGCCGGAAAACTGGTAAATGCCTTCAACAAATCATCGAGGATTTTCAAGGTTTACTCTTTATTATCTTACCAATTTATATCAAGCCACGAAGGACGAATTTCACGTTTAAAATTCTCAAGCGACAAATAACATGCGCAAATCACACCGAGGCGACGAACCGATCCAACAGAAATATAAATTGTGCACAGCCGAGGGTCGAACGTCCTGAACCATAGATGCATCTATTTAATCTACCGAGGTGTTCGTCCCGTTCCATAAATAAACACATACCCTGCTCGCGAATCATGCATGCGATGCAGGTACACATAAGGATACATGCTCAATCACTCAATTACGAACTTATCGGGGAATATTTATCCAAATAAAACCAATTCTCCTTTAACAAATTTTAAGAAATGAAGTTTAATCCTTCTAGAAATTCACTTAGTAATTCAATGTGATTTAAGCAATTCAAGATATCAATGGGTTCATCAATAATCCAAGTATAACATGCTTTTGGGTCCTAACTACCCGGACAGTAGCATAATAGTAGCTACACACGGACTCTCGTCACCTCGTGCGTACGTAGCCCCAACAAATAGGAGCACATAATCAATTATTTCACCTATGGGGACAATTCCCTTTTACAAGGTTAGAAAGGAGACTCACCTTGCTCCGAAGAACCAAACCGGTATTCCACGCCCTTCCGAAGACTCTAACTGATGCACCACGCTCCAAAACAAGCCAACGGTTATGCAAATCCATTAATATATGCTCAACTATTCATTACAATCTAATTTATAGAAATTCCTAACACATATTGAAAAGTTGACCAAAATGCCTTCAGGTCCACGTGCCCGAAATCCAAAATTTTTTGACAATAAAGATTATCCATGACCTTAAGAACTAAAATATATAATTTACTCCTAATTCCATTTTCAAATTCACAATGAAACCCAATTTATCAAGTGTTCTAGGTTTTCTTCCAAAAATCCCAACTTCCGCACAATTTTCATGTCTAATTCCATGATACAATCTCGTATTTAACTTGGAAATGAGTAGGAGTAATTACCTAACATAGATGACGAAATCCCTCCTTGGAGCCCTCCAAAAATTGCCCCAAGCCATGAAAAATATGAGAAAAATGATCTCAACCCCGATTTTAAACAACCATTCTGCCCCAGCTATTTTCGCTTCTGCGGTTCTTCTTTTGCGGATATAGGGCCGCTTCTGCGGTGCGCCCAAAGCTGCCCTTTTTTGCCTCTACGATGCCCCCTCCATAGATATGGTCCCACTTCTGCAAAAATCTGACCGCATCAGTGGTCCACTCTGAGCCGACCAAAACCGCTTCTGCAACCACTTCTCCGCAGATGCGGTCCCGCTTCTTTGGAACCTTGACCGCATCTGTGGTCCTCAAGCCCTTGAACACAATTTTTCACCTACGTCTTCCTAGCCACTTCTGCGGTGTTGCACCTGCGGCCCCATTTCCGCAGGTGCGATTATGATAGTAACCAGACCCTTCAGCCTTCTTCAAAATTCCATTTTTGATCTGCTAACCACCCGGAATCCCCCCGAGGCCCCTGGGACCTCAACCAAACCTACCAACCAATCTCAAAACACATTACAGACTTGATCGAGGCCTCAAATCATATCAAACAATGCTAAAACCATGAATTACACCCCGATTCGAGCTTTATGAACTTCAATATTTCAAACTTCTATTTCCGATGTTAAACCTATCAAATCACATTCGATTGACCTCAAATTTTGCACACAAGTCATATTTGACATTACGGACCTACTCTAACTTTTGGAATCGGATTACGACCCCGATATCAAAAAGTTCACCTCGGGTCAAACTTCTTAAAAACCTTCAAATTTCTATCTTTAGCCAAATGGCTCCAAAATGACCTACGAACCTCTGAATTCACTTCTGATCGTGTCCCCAACTCCAAAATCATCATACGGAGCTATTCATAGTCTCAAAATCCCAAACGGATATCGATAACACTGTAATGCACTTCAAGCCAAACTTATGATTTTTTTTCTAAAATGCTAACTTCCATAATAGGCGCCAAGACGCTCCTGGGTCATCCAAAATCCAATTCTGGCCTACGCCCAAGTTCGAAATCACCATACCAACCTACTGAAACCTTCAGATCCTGATTCCGAGGTCGTTTACTCAAAAACCCAATCTTAGTACATTCTTTCAACTTTAAGCTTCTAAAATAAGAACTCTCTCTACAAATCAACTCTGAACTTCCCAGAACTTAATTTCGGCCACGCGTACAAGTCATAATACCTAAAATGATGATGTTCATGGCCTCAGACTACTGAACGGAGTGCTAGGACTAAAAATGACCTATCGGGTCGTTACAGTGTTGGTTCATCAGCATACATATGATTTGAATACGAGCGTGAAGTTTAGATTTAAAATCAGCATGCGTTTGATTTGAATGGAGTTGAATTGTTCATTTTTACAAAATTGTTAAGTCCAATTATGATTTAAAAATCAGCGTTTTGAGGTCCAAATTAAAGACCATACTCTGACTAAATCTATTTGTTTGACTTGGGCTCATTTATGGGCCAAAGCCTGATAGTATTTTTTGAATAAGATTTGGGCCTCGATTTTGCTTATGCATTGCCTAGCTTCGACATTAGCTTGCCTGGCCTTGGGCTTCATGTATCGAGCCCGTTTGTGACTATTGTTTGATTGAACAAATGGCCTTTGATAACCCTTAATCCTATGAACGCTGAAGTTTAGAGCCTTGGGCCTGTCTTTCAGGCCCAACCGTATCCCAATTCTGTTTTATTTTCGTGTGTTTGGTAACTGGACCTTAAAGTCCATAGCTCATATTTAGCTCTTGAAACTAGTCCTTATGACCTTAGTCAATTAGTAAGACCCTAAAAAATAATTTTAGGAGGGCCATCTTAGATAACACAATAGTCCATGGCCCTTCAAACTTAGTCTAATATCCTTTAAAAATAAGAACTGAGGTGCGCCGCGTCAAATAAAATCTCAATTGCGTGACCCTCTTTAATTATTTCTTTAAAATACTTAAAACTCGGGATGTGCCATTTGGCTAATTTTCATAGCCTCCCGCAAAGTTAACAACGAGTTAGTTGCTTTAGGCGCGGTATTTAATAATTTTACCTTCCTAAACTCAGGTGTGCATTTCATGCGACCCAAATCCAAATCCTAAACGTTAAATAAAATTTGTTCCGGATTGCGGGTGCATTTCATATGACACGATCCAAAAACATATTTTAGATGACGTTCAATTTTCCTTAAAATTAATTGAAAGTGGTAAATGATTTAAAATTGCACTATAGGTCGAAACATGTAATAAAATCATGTAATAGGCCAATTATGATAGTTTAAGCGACCGTGCTAGAACCACAAAATTCGGGGGTGCCTAACAGCTTCCCCAGGGTTAACATAATTCCTTAGTCAGAATTTTGGTTCGTAGACTTCACTTGGAAACTCAAAAACTTCCTCGATTTGGGATTCAAGAATAACCGGTGACTTGGGATATCAAAAACCAAACCTATCCCAAGTGGAGACTCTGATCACTAAATAATTCCATTTCGAATAATGTCACTTAAAGTGAAAAAACTCCCTTATACACTCTCTTTGGGGGTAGGTGTGTAAAAAAGGAGGTGTGACAGTAAGTGTTGCTTAACTCGTTTTATGCATTTTCATCAATATCATTTGAATTCCTAGGCCTGAAACATGTGAAAATAGGTAGAAAATTAGAGAATTGGGTAGGGTTAGGGCTTTTTGATTTTTCTTGAATTAGACCTCATTTTGGGGTCGAATTTGAAAGCAAATTATATATTTGGGCTCGTAAGTGAATGGGTGATCGGAATTTAGTTCGGACGTTGTGCTTTGACCAAGCTGGCCCGGGGTCGATATTTGGAATTTTTGGAAGAATGTTTAGAAAGTTATATTTAGGCATTAGAATTGGATTGTTTCGTATTATTGATGATATTAAATCAATTGTGTATAGATACTATTGAATTGGAGCCAAATTTGAAAGGAAAAACAGTTCTTAAGGATTGAGTTGGCCATAGAACTTCGAGGTAAGTGTTTGGTATAACCTTAGCTTGAGTGAATAAGAGTTGAGTCTTAATTGCTACTTGCTATTTGTCGAGTACGATGTATAGGCATGGTGACGAGTATCTATACATTGGTGTCTAGCATGACCGTGAGTCTTTATATTGCGAATATTATGATCTTGTTGAACCTTCCATGCTTAAATGATGATTTTATGTGTTGTAAGAGCATGTGAAAGAAATTGTGATATTTAAACTCCGAGGAGCATTGGCTCAAGTTATAATATGAATTGAGAAAGTATACGAGATGATTAAACCATTTGGAGCATTGGCTCAAATGGTAAAATGAATTACTAAGTAAGAAATGAAAGAAAGAGAAAGAATTAATGAATTATTCCCCTGGCTTGAATTGTTGATATCTTCCTTGCCGGGAATTTATTATTTAATTGTTGTACCCTTATTGGGATCTCTATTATTATTCTATTTATTTCCTTGCCTCTTGTTTGCGATTGTTGTTTGGGTGAGGAAGAATGATAAAGCACAAAGAGTGATGCTGTACATTATTTGATATTATGAAATGGGAGCGGGTGGTACGCCTACTAGAAGATATTATGAAATGGGAGCGAGTGGTACACCTACCCCAAGATATTATGAAATGGGAGCCGGTGGTACACCTACCACAAGATTGATTAAATAGGAGCGGGTGGTACGTTTACCACGAGATATTATGAAATGGGAGCTGGTGGTACGCCTACCATGAGATATGAGAAATGGGATCGGGTTGTACGCCTGCAACAAGTTGATCTGAGTATAAAAGTTTTCTTTATTTCTTATTTCCGTGTTAGAAGCTAAATTGTAGATTGTTTCTCAATTATTCGAGATATTCTGTTTATAACTGATACCGCTAAAGCATGCCCCCCCCCATTTCAATGGTTTATATCTGTTTTCCCCTTCATTGTATTTGTATATATATATCTGCATAGGTTATTTGTTGGTCTAGTCCTAGCCTCGTCACTACTTCGCCAGGGTTAGGCTAGGCACTTACTAGCACATGGGGTCGGTTGTGCTGATACTACACTCTGTGCTCTTTTGCACATATCCAGGTTTCGGACAGCAGCAGCAATAGCGCGGGTGTTAGCCTTCAGACCAGTGAGACACTGAGGTGGCCTTGTAGGCGTCCGCAGGCCCTGTGTCTCCTCTATCTTTATTTTTCAGTCTGTTATCCCATGTATTCGAGAGAAACAGTTTTATTTTTTTCTTCAGACCATTGTATTTAGTACTCTTAGTGGTTCGTGAGTAACGTGACACCAGTTCTTGGGTAGAGGTTTATGTTGAACTTCCGTATATCATTCAGTTTAATTAACTTAAGTCTTCAGCTCATTTAATTTATTCCGCTGTATTTATATTATCGTTATTAAATTGTTAAAAAAAGAATTTTGTTAATGAAAAAGGTAGATAAGAGTTGGCTTGCCTAGCTTCTATTAGTAGGCGCCATCACGACTCCCAAGGGTGCGAAATTCGGGTCGTGACAATAGATGTATAGCACAAATTGTTGAATTAAACCGAGGGGAGAGAACAACGAATTGTGTACCTTATTGATGCAGCGGAAACCGTTGAACTCACCACCAAAAGACTTGCCCCAAATCATATTCTGAATCTCCAAGAAACAGGGTTTTTATTCACAAACTAAATGCTTAAAATCCACTGTGTTCTTCCTTTTTCAATTTTCTGCACTTATGAATCTCTGTACTGAAGAGAGGTGTATAGAGAAGAGGATATGGGGAGAACTACCGATGATAACTACAACTCCGCTTTCTCACGTTTCTCAAAGAAAATGTGTGGTAGTTTTTGGGAGTCAAAACCTACGTGTAACCTCCCTAGGTTTTATCCCCTTTTTATCTCTTTTTAAAACGGGTCGGGTTAGCCGACATGGGTGACCCGCAACCCAAACCTTATATCCAACATCTCCCACTTCGCACAGGTGGACTACATCCAAACTAGTAACTACCGTGAAATCAACACACATAATTCATACCGACAAATAGTTCGTGCAACCTGCGAGCATTAAGAGTCATAATATTCTTAATCCCTTTAAGGTTGTTTAACAGCTCTATGTAGAAATCCGATCACATGCGGAAGGGATTTACTACTAACATGAGTATCTTGTTACTCGCAATACCCTAGACATCACCTGCTACTCTAGTAGCTTGTTATTTAATCCCTCATCCTCTAAAGAGGTGAACTCGAGTTCATGTTTAACTCTGTATTCATAATTACATTTGATACCCTAACGGTAAGTGTAATGGTCGGCCTGTGAATACAAGTTAAATTGAAAAATTATTTATTTGTCTTCCCTTTCTACTTGAATCTTTCCATTCCAAATCAACTGCTTTCCTAGACATGCACTGCATTACCAAATCACTCATGGCTATTAGTAACATGCTAATGTAACAACACTGATTGGCACTTCAAGAAACAGTAAAAGGTCAAAGGGTATTCCAATAAAAGTTAATGTAACTTCTTTGGGATCTCACACAATGAAGAATCAGGGATTCATTCTTCCATTATCCCATTGGTCGATAGCACACGTGGTATGAAACACATGTTACGGTGTTCTCACCTTATATTGGTGCGTGTCTTATTATTTTAATCATTTAACACCGTATAGATCTTGGTCTAGACACCTCCAAATGTCTAACCCGAGTTTCTCACTTCAATAATCCTCAAACTACTTCTTAGAGAAACTTGCATCTGGCTTACAAAACAAGTCATAATCCAATATTAAAATTCATAAGTCTGATTAGTTATCAAGGTCGACCTTTACAAGTAAGTATAATCTCATATTATCCAAGGGTCTATAAGGTCTTATCTCTTTACGGTTCTTAACGTAAGAGGCGATTGCTCGTGTGAGAGAGCCAATCTTGCGACTTGTTTGACACGCTTTATCAATAAAATATTCATCACATGCATCGAGATATAAGCACCAATTCAAGAGTCAAATATTGATGAGCATATTATAATACTAAAGTCATTTTACAATACAAAAAAATGTTCATGTCCTTCGCAAACCTAGATCCATAACATGTTTCTCAAACAGGTCTCTAGATATCGCCTTTGTAAATGGATCAGCTATCCTGCTTCGCATAGGAATGTACTATAAATTTATCTCTCCACTTGCTACCATGTCTCTTACAAAGTTATACTTGATGTCAATGTATTTGGTCTTGTACTTTGGATCTTTTGTATATGCAATAGTCACTTGACTATCACAATATAAGGTCATGGCACCCTGAGAGTTCTTTGCAATATCCAAATGCTCAATGAATCTCTTCAACCAAATAGCTTCTTGTACTGCAGACGCACAAGCTACGAACTCAGCTTCCATTGTTGAAAGGACTGTACATGTTTTTTTCTTACTTTTCCACGATAAGGTACCACCATTAAGTAAAAAGGCATAACCAGATGTTGATTTTCTATCATTCCGATCAATAGCCCAATCAGCATCAGTATATCCTCTCAAGTATAAATCATTTCCACTATAACATAGTAAATAATTTGCAGTTCCCTTCAGGTATCTAAAAATTCTCTTCACAACTTTTCAATGATCTCTTCCAGGATAGGATTGATACCTGCTAACCAGACCTACGACGTAAACAAATGTCTGGGCGAGTACACATCGTAGCGTACATCAATCTCTCGACAACACTTGAATATAGAACCCAAGACATGTTTTCCTTTTCATTTTTAGTTTTGGGACACATTTCAAGGCTTAAAGCTTCACCTCTCGCTATAGGAGTATCCATGGATTTGCAACCATTCATGCGAAAATGCTCCAAAATTTTCTTTATATAAGTTTCTTGAGATAGAATCAATAACTTTTTGGGACGGTCTCTTTGGACCTTAACTCCAAGGATATAGTCTGCCCCGCCTATATCTTTCATGTCAAATGACTTTTAAAGCCATGACTTGATAGTTTTCAAATACTCCAAATTCTTTCCGGACAATAAAATATCGTCCACATAAAGAGAAAGAATTACAAACATTCCATTAGACTTCTTCACATAAATGCAATGGTGTACATCGATCATGGTGAAATCATGTGAGATCATTTCCTTGTGAAATCTCAAATACCATTGCCTTGAAGATTTCTTCAGACCATAAATAGATCTTTTCAATTTATAGACCTTCTTTTCTTGGCCTTTAACGATGAAGCCTACAGGCTGTTCCATGTAGATTTCTTCGTTCATCTCTACATTGAGAAAAGTTGTCTTCACGTCCATTTTGATGTAATTCCAAATCTAAACATGTAACAATAGCTAAAAGTAAGCGAATTCAGGTAAACGTCACAACTGGTGAAAATGTTTCCTCATAATCTATTCCAGCTTCTTGAGTAAAGCCTTTTGCCGCCAATCGTGCCTTGTATCTCTACCCGTCCACTTTATGTTTAACTTTGAGAACCCATTTGTTCCCAAAGGCTCTACACCGAGGCAGAAGATCATCTAGATCCCAGACTTTGTTGGTTTTCATGGACTCTAATTCTTCTTTTATTGCTTTCATCCACTCATCTTTTCTAGGGCTCGATAAAGCCTCAGTCACAGACTTTGGCTCATCCATTTCTGTGGGAGATACCAAGAAAATATAATCTTCAATTTCATAAGTTCCCACTCCCACTCCCACTCGGATCAAGAATAAGATCTTGATCAGTTTGATTATCAACTATGTCAGAAGACACTTACTAACTATCTGAGTTCAACATTTCATAAAAAGACTCTCCATTCTTTACCTCGCCCTTCTTTGGAAAATTATTTTCCAAAAATGTGACATCTCGCAATTCAATCTCAGTAACACTTCCATCCTCTAATTCACCAATGAACACATACCCTTTGGAGTGTTCTGAATATCTTATAAAGATACATTTCTTGCCTTTTGGATCTAATTTACCAAACTTTCTAAAAGAATCTTTTACGTATGCAGCACAACCCCAAGGTCGTAAATACTCTAAGTTTGGTTTATGAGCAGTCCATAGCTCATAAGGAGTGGAAAAAACTGATTTAGAAGGTGTACTTTGTTCAATATATAAGTTGCAGTCAATAACGCATCTCCCCAAAAGGAGATAGGTAAATTTGCGTGTGCCATCATGGACCTTATCATGTCCAG
Organism: Nicotiana glauca; assembly: GCA_026770625.1. Classification (NCBI taxonomy): domain Eukaryota; kingdom Viridiplantae; phylum Streptophyta; class Magnoliopsida; order Solanales; family Solanaceae; genus Nicotiana; species Nicotiana glauca. The sequence goes on along the minus strand of MU775734.1, from coordinate 9,764 downwards.
TAGTGTTCTATTACTCTTTTATGCTACACCATTTTGTTAAGGTGTGTATGGAATAGTAACTGTCTGGTGATTCCCTTTTAATTGCACAATCCTTCAAATTATTTTGAAAGATATTCACATCCTCTATCGGTTCTTAAGGTCTTAATCCTTTTGTCTAATTGATTCTCAACTTCATTCATATATTTCTTAAAGCATTCAAGTGCTTTAGATTTATGAGAGATCAGATAGACATAACTAAAGCATGTAAAATCATCAATGGACGTAATGAAATATAAAGCACCAGACCTAGCCCCTACATTCATTGGACCACAGATATCAAAATGGATTAATTGCAATGGAAAATCAGCTCTCTTAGCCTTTCCAAATGGTTTATGTGTAATCTTTCCAGCAAGACAATTTTCATAAGTTGACATTTCAATTTTCGAGAAAGGACCTAGATGTCCTTCCTTAGTCAATCTATTCATTCGATCCTGCCCTATGTGACCTAATCTTGTATGCCATGTAATAACATCAACATCATTGTTACTAGAATAACATGCCATAACACAACGGTCAACATAATAGTTATACGTAGAAGGATTACAATCTAACACATTAAAACCATCATAACTATTTCCATAACCATAAAAAACATTGTCTAGAGTAATTCTAAGACCACTGCGACTAAAGTTCAAATTAAAATCTAAATCTAGAAGAACAGACACAGATACTAAGTTTTGTCGAATCTCTAGAACATATATGACGTCATGCAACATCAAAGATCGGCTACCACGCATGTCCATTCTGCAAATGCCAATCCCTTTGATTTCAAGCTTAGCTTTATTTCCCACATATACATGCTTTTTTCCAGGTGGAACTCGACAAAACTCTATAAACTCTTCTCTATCGCAGCTCACATGGTCGGTGGCCCCTGAGTATACAATCCATACATGATAGGATTCAGTTAGTAAAACAGTGCTAGAAACATATATAGCACTAAGAGATGCACTTTGAAACGCTACATTTTTTGGCTCAGTGCACTCACGAGCAAAATGCCTTGGGACTTGGCAATTGTAACACTTCATCTTGCTCTTCTCTTTCTTCTTGTAGAACCGTTCTCCTTTCTTGAAATTTGGATTGTTTCTTTTCTTGGAGGGTATTTCTCTATTCTCCTTAACCTTTCCGTCATTTTTCCAGTTTCTCTTGCGCTTAAAGCTTGATCTCTTTGTACCACTTGATTCTGCCATAAAGGCATTAGGTACAACTTTAGCAGCACCAAGCTGCCGTCTTCAAGCTCCACATGACGGGCAACATCAGCAAAAGTTTTGATGCTATCATTATGGGTCAAGTTAAACTTCAAATGTTCTCAATTATTGGGAAGAGACCGAATCACAGCCTAAACCCGCTGCTCATCAGAGATAACATGGCCAGCACTTTTGAGTAGAGCAATCATATTTGACAATCACCCTTAGATGTTGCTTGACACCGTGATCATAACGCTTTTTGTACGTGTCAAACTTGATTGTCAGCTGTCGAAGGCGAGTCATAGTCGTACCCCCATATGCCTCTCTTAAATGTGCCCACATGGCTTGAGCAGTAGGATATTGCTCACATTCATGGATAAGAACATCAGCAACTGAACTTACAATAATTCCACGTGCAGTGGAATCTTTCTTTTTCCAAACATTATAAGTTTCCAGATCCCCCTGTGTTGGGCAGTGTTACCCTCCTCTAGGTGATTCATAACATGGTTAATACTTTCAACAGCATCTTGCTATTCGAGTACATACCACATCTTACAACTTCAGATATCGTAATTTTTACCATTCAGTTTGTCACCCTTGTTCAAGTCAGTAATGATACTTTTTGATGCAATGTCTGTTATTAGAGATAATATTACAAGTTTAACTCATTAATACATACTTCAGCTAATTTATGCATGTGATTACACACTCAAGAAAAATTAATTATAATATTAATTCTACATTTAGTATAGAATCGAACGGTCACTACGTCTCCATTCATCATCTATATCTAAATATATTTAATTATTATTAAGATCACTTCTTAGAATGTACATATTTTAAGTCTCAATCCATTACAAAAGGATATAATAAACAATGTATGTAACTACTGAGACAAAAAAATATAATATAAATTTCATTAAAATAAAACACATAATAACAATTTACATGTTTGCTAGGACATCTATATACCAATCGAACACTAACTCTTTCTCATCTATGCTAAAAGTTGTACTAGGCCAAATATCATGATAAAACTCAGTTAAAATTTCACCCCAAGGCTCTCGAAGAGAGTCCGCTAAAATAGCTAATGCTTCCCAATCAAGAATTTCTACGTAATTAGCCAATTCAGCTCTTTTTATCTTAAAGAGGTGTACATGTTCAGAAACGAAAATATCAGGGCCCATTTTGAATTCCTTAAACTCCCTAAAAAAATTTCTCTTTCCCTTCGTTCAGCCCTTCGATCCCTTAACTTATTTTGTCTCGCCCTGGGGACATTCCTGATGACTTCAAGCTCCGAGTCTGAATTATTATAGAAATAAGTCATGCGGCGACGTACCCTTCTACGTTGTCCTCTTCCTTGACTTCGAGAACACCCACTTGGAGTAATTCGAGCTTGTCCTTCTTCAGCCATATCTGAAATAGGACCAAGGAAATACTTAGAATGGATAAAACAGTTCAATGTGACAACACATATTTCAATTACTAGTATAAGGATATTAATTTAAGGGATTAAGACTAACCAAAATTTTCTATTTAATAAAACAAGAGTTATCTACTGTTAACAAATGTATATTAATTATAAAATAAATGTGGAAATAACCTTATTTTGCTTCTACCAGTTACAATATCCAAAATACAGAAAGTATATCTGGTCAAGATTGTACAAGTGTTTAAGCTTGTACCAGTGACCTACGCTCATAGTCCTTAAACATTTTTAAATGGAATGGTTTGTATGGATTCACTCTTTAGTTTTAGGAATGTATATGCTAATCGTAGTTGGTCACGTGAAGTAATCGGTCAACCTCATTGAACCATAGGCTCTGCCATAAAATAAAAATAAAATATCACTTATCAAGGAATCCTTGTGACAAGTAAAGATCCTATCCCACTTTAAAGAGGAAAATATCATCACTGCCGCCACAATACCTCTTAAGAGTAGACACATTGTAGGCGGATTATATGGTTAATCCAACCAATCACAAATCAGTAGAAGAAAGGACTTCAATTAACATTTGAAACAAACAAGTTGCATCTTTGGAGAAACAAGTTTCTGCATCATCTTCAGACAAAATTAGCGGCAATGTTACTCATCCTTTTCCCTTCTAATTTTATCTTTATTTTGTTGAATTACGACCAATCATCAAAGATAGAAGCCTCTAATATTGAAATTTGCAAATACTTTGAAGCAGTACTATTTGAAACTAAAAAAAATATCACTTGGTCAAATAAAACACCAACAAACTACAAAACATCACTACTGGGCAGCAAATCCATTAAAGTTTATAGAGGAAGGATATAAGCATATCATCTTTCACATATGTTGCTGCAAACAGTACTTTAGCAGAGAAACAATGGTGGCTCTGATACCATTGTTAAATTAAACCGAGGGGAGAGAACAATAAATTGTGTACCTTATTGATGCAGCGGAAACCATTGAACTCACCACAAAAAAGAATTGCCCCAAATCGTATTCTGAATCTGCACGAAACAGAGTTTTTGTTCACAAACTAAATATTTAAAGTTCATTGTGTTCTTCCTTTTTCAATTTTTTGTACTTATGAATCCCTGTACTGAAGAGAAGTATATAGAGAAGAGGAATTGGGGAGAACTACCGATGGTAACTACTACTCCACGTTCTCACGTTTCTCAAAAGAAAACATGCGGTAGTTTTTAGGAGTCAAAACCTACTTGTAACCTCCTTATTTATCCCCTTTTTTATCTCTTTTTAAAACGGGTCGGGTTAGTCCACATGGATGACCCACGACCCAAACCTTATATCCAACACAAATTATAGGGTACATGAACCCATGGTCTCTCTGCCAAACTCGATATTTTATGTATGTATTTTTTAGAATTAGTATTGCATATTAAGCTATTTACCCAAAGAAACAAGATTAGTTCCTACTTAATAATACTATACTGTTTTCTCCTTTTTTGGCGGTAGACTCATATTTTAAAAATTCTAAATTGGCCTCTGCTCCTCATTCAATTGGATAATTTATTGTTATTTTAAGGTAAAAAAAAAGGGCCGTTGTTCACCGAAAAGATTGAACCTTGCGCCACGTATCCTCAAAAAGTTTCAGTTGTAGAAAAATCTATGCGAGTGTCTAACTTGAAATCTTAACATAACGAAGAAAGTATTATATTATTTTGGAGTCCGGAACCAAATTGTAATTATTTTGGACTTAAACGATAAAAATAGGTGAAAAAAATTGACGATCACTTTATATATAGTGAAATTATTCACCATGCTATATTTTAACGACACGTTTGTCTGTTAAGGCATAGCACGGTAAATAACAACGCTACATATGAAATGTCCTTCCCCACCAACAATTCATCTCCACTTAACTGACCCATTAATAATTCATATGGGTATAGCGTATACATTATGGGTGCTAAATATATAGTGCCCATTATGCCTGCGATATACCTCAATTATTGTACCACACAGACTGATTTTTTCTTATTTAAAGAGTTTCAGAATTATGTAAAAATCCATTCAGGATATTTCAGGTCTTCCAAGATATTTGTTCTTTCAGTTATTTTGCATTTTGTCATAATGTCCGAATAGCGAAAAATTAGAGTTTCATTATATTGGGGGTGAGGTTATGGTGGATAATAACGCAGTACGCTATAGTTGTTCTCCATAATATCATGTTAAGTTACCACTTACAATGAATTACGATAGATTGATAATCGATGTTATATAAAAAAATGAGTGTGAGAAAATGTTCGGTGAATATTAAATTAACCGAAAGATAATTGTATTCTGTTACTCCGCAAAGGGTTTCTTGTTATGCTGACTTTAATATCGAAGACAATGAAACTCTTATAGATTTTTTGAGGACTACGGATGAACATCAGAAACTTCTTGTGATAAAAATAATAGAAATGTACGTCAAGGCTGAAAGCGTTTGCAATAATGAGGTTCTGCAAAAGTAGGGATATCCCTCAATCACGGGTGGTTTTTTGGAGTGGTTTTATCCGAACATATTCCAGGTGAAAGAGTTTGGCCGGATCAAAACTTATCTCCAAGGGCGAATACGGAGCTAGGACATAATTTCTCCCTAAGTTTACATAATCCACAAGCCGAGTGGTAAACTTCAAATTTTCCTTGTGTTAGGAAGTTTATTTTTATGTATTGAATTTGTATTAACATTCATATATTCCATAAGGGGTACCAGCCGGATATGCATTTTACAAGTTATGAACCAACGGACAATTGGAATATGCCTAGTTTTGATATGTTGGACTATAGTGGTCCATTCGGGAGTCATCATCAATAGGATAGTATCCATTATGGGATATCAACATATTATGATTTGTAAGTGAAGTGATAAAATTTATATATAATGTTTGGATGAATTTGAGAAACTCCTTGTCTTATTGATTGTGCAGTGAAAACAAGCAACTTGAAGGTCATATCTTTACTCAATTACTCGAAGACGACATATCTAATCGGGATGTGGCAGATGTGCAAAGTCAGAAAGATGATAGCGATTATGACAATAATGCTGATGGGTCTGGAGATGACACACCCTTTCCTAATGAGGGTTGTCACACCTCCTTTTGGCGCTACCGCATCCCGCGAAGGGCGCGATAAAGGGAGTTTTTCCAATTAAAGGACAATCAAAACGGAATTTATTTTATTTATTTCAAATTCGCCACTCGGGAGATTTATGGTGTCCCAAGTCACCGGTTGAATCCCGAATCGAGGAAAAAGTTGACTCTATATTACAGTCTACGAACCAGAAATCCGGATAAGGAATTCTGTTAACCCGGGAGAAGGTGTTAGGCATTCCCGAGTTCCGTGGTTCTAGCACGGTCGCTCAACTGT
>MU775732.1:0-14291 GCA_026770625.1 Nicotiana glauca | reverse complement strand
CTCCTGGAAAATAGAGGCATATATTTCAATTCTTAACATTTAGAGCCTGCCTGGAGAACAGAGGCATATAATTCAAGTTTTAGCAGTCAGGAGCTCGCCTGGAGAACATAGGCATATATTTCAAATTTAAACAATCATGAGTCCGCCTGGAAAACAGAGTCATATATTTAAAGTTTTAGCAGTCAGGTGCCTGCCTGGAGAACAGAGGCATATATTTTAAATTTTAGGAGTCAGGTGCCCCCCTGGAGAATAGAGTCATATATTTCAAATCTTACAGTTAGGAGCCTGCCGGAAGAACAGAGGCGTATATTTCAATTTTTAGTATTCAGGAGCCCACCTGGATAACAGAGGCATGTATTTAATGTTTTAGCAGTCCGTAGCCCGCCTGAAGAACAGAGGCATATATTTCAAATTTTAGCAGTCAGGAGCCCGCCCTAGAGAATAGAGGCATATATTTCAAGATTAGCAGTCAGGAGCCCACCTGGAGAACAGAGGCATATATTTCAAATTTTTGTAGCCACGAACCCGTCTGGAGAACAGATGCATATATTTAAAGTTTTAGCAGTCAGGATCCCGCATGGAGAACAAAGGCATATATTTCAAGTTTTAGCAGTCAGGAGCCCACCAGGAGAACAGATGCATATATTTAAGATTTAGCAGTCAGGAGCCCGCATGGAGAACAAAGGCACATATTTCAAGTTTTAGCAGTCAGGAGCCCGCCTGGAGAACAGAGGCATATATTTCAAATTTTTGTAGCCACGAACCCGTCTGGAGAACAGATGCATATATTTAAAGTTTTAGCAGTCAGGATCCCGCATGGAGAACAAAGGCATATATTTCAAGTTTTAGCAGTCAGGAGCCCACCAGGAGAACAGATGCATATATTTAAGATTTAGCAGTCAGGAGCCCGCATGGAGAACAAAGGCACATATTTCAAGTTTTAGCAGTCAGGAGCCCGCCTGGAGAACAGAGGCATATATTTCAAATTTTTGTAGCCACGAACCCGTCTGGAGAACAGATGCATATATTTAAAGTTTTAGCAGTCAGGATCCCGCATGGAGAACAAAGGCATATATTTCAAGTTTTAGCAGTAAGGAGCCCCCTTGGAGAATAGAGGCATATATTTTAAATTTTAGCAATCAGCATCCCGCCTGGAGAACAGAGGCATATATTCAAGTTTTAGCAATCAGGAGCCCGCCTGAATAACAGAGGGATATATTTCAATTTTTAGCATTCATGAGCCCGCCCGGAGAACAGAGGCATATATTTCAAGTTTTAGCAGTCAGGTACCCGCCTAGAGAACAAAAGCATATATTTCAAGTTTTAGCAGACAGAAGCCCACCTGGAGAACAGATGCATATATTTCAAGTTTAGCAGTAAAGAGCCCGCCTGGAGAATAGAGACATATATATTTCATGTTTTAGCAGACAGGAGTCCGCTTGGGGAACAGAGTCACATTTTTCAAATTTTAGCAATCAGGAGACCTCTTGGAGAATAGAGGCATATATTTCAAATTTTAGCAGTCAGGAGCTCGCATGGAAAACAGAGGTATATATTTCAAGTTTTAGCAGTCAGGTGCCCGCCTGGAGAACCGAGACATATATTTTAAGTTTTAGTAGAGAGGAGCCCGCCTAGAGAACAGAGGCATATATTTCAAATTTTAGCAGTCAGGAGCCCGCCTGGGGAACAGAAGCATATATTTTAAGTTTTTGTAGTCAGGAGCCCGCCTGGAGAACAGAGGCATATATTTCAAATTTTAGCAGTCAGGAGCTCGCATGGAAAACAGAGGTATATATTTCAAGTTTTAGCAGTCAGGTGCCCGCCTGGAGAACAGAGACATATATTTTAAGTTTTAGTAGAGAGGAGCCCGCCTAGAGAACAGAGGCATATATTTCAAATTTTAGCAGTCAGGAGCCCGCCTGGGGAGCAGAAGCATATATTTTAAGTTTTTGTAGTCAGGAGCCCGCCTGGAGAACAGAGGCATATATTTCAAATCTTAATAGTCAGGAGCCTGCCTACAGAACAGAGGCATATATTTCATGTTTTAGCAGTCAGGAGCACGCTTAGAGAACATAGGCATATATTTCAAGTTTTAGCAATCTGGAGCCCGCTTGAAGAACAGAGGCATATATTTCAAGTTTTAGCAGTCAGGAGCCCGCCTGGAGAACAAAGTCATATATTTCAAGTTTAGCAGTCGGGAGCCCGCCTGGAGAACAGAGGCATATATTTCAAATCTTAATAGTCAGGAGCCTGCCTGTAGAACAGAGGCATATATTTAATGTTTTAGCAGTCAGGAGCACGCTTAGAGAACATAGGCATATATTTCAAGTTTTAGGAATCCGGAGCCCGCTTGAAGAACATAGGCATATATTTCAAGTTTTAGCAGTCAGGAGCCCGCCTGGAGAACAGAGGCATATATTTCAAGTTTAGCAGTCGGGAGCCCTCCTGGAGAACAGAGGCATATATTTCAAATTTTAGCAATCGGGAGCCCGCCTGGAGAATGGAGGCATATATTTCAACTTTTAGAAGTCAGGTGCCCGCCTGGAGAACAGATGCATATGTTTTAAGTTTTAGCAGTCAGGATCCCTCCTGGAGAACAGAGGCATATATTTCAAATCTTAACATTTAGGAGCCTTCCTGGAGAACAGAGGCATATATTTCAAGTTTTAGCAGTCAGGAGCCCGCCTGGAGAACAGAGGCATATATCTCAAATTTAAACAATCATGAGTCCGCCTGGAGAACAGAGTCATATATTTCAAGTTTTAGCAGTCAGGTGCCTGCCTGGAGAACATAGGCATATATTTTAAATTTTAGCAGTCAGGTGCCCCCCTGGAGAACAGAGTCATATATTTCAAATCTTACAGTTAGGAACCTGCCTGAAGAATAGAGGCATATATTTCAAGTTTTAGCAGTCAGAAGCCCGCCTGGATAACAGAGGCATATATTTAAAGTTTTAGTAGTCCGGAGCCCGCCTTAAGAACAGAGGCATATATTTCAAATTTTAGCAGTCAGGAGCCCGCCTAGAGTACAGAGGCATATAGTTCAAGTTAAGAAGTCAGGTGCCCGCCTGGAGAACAGAGGCATATATTTCAGGTTTTAGAAGTACGGAGCCTGCCTGGAGAACGGAGGCATATATTTCAAATTTTAGTAGCCACGAACCCGCCTGGAGAAAAGATGCATATATTTAAAGTTTTAGCAGTCAGGAGCCCGCATGGAGAACAAAGGCATATATTTCAAGTTTTAGTAGTCAGGAGCCCGCTTGGAGAATAGAGACATATATTTTAAATTTTAGCAATCAGGAGCCCGCCTGGAGAACAAAGGCATATATTAAAGTTTTAGCAGTCAGGAGCCCGCCTGAATAACAGAGGCATATGTTTCAAGTTTTAGCGGTCAGGAGCCCGCCCGGATAACAGAGTCATATATTTTAAATTATAGCAATCAGGGGACCGCTGGAAGAACAGAGGCATATATTTCATGTTTTAGCAAGTCAGGTGCCCGACTATAGAACAGAAGCATATATTTCAAGTTTTAGCAGTCAGGAGCCCACCTGGAGAACAGAGGTATATATTTCAAGTTTAGCAGTCAGGAGCCCGCATGGTGAACTGAGAAATATATTTCAAGTTTTAGCAATCACGAAACCGCCTAGAGAACAGAAGAATATATTTCAAGTTTTAGCAGTCAGGATCCCGCTTGGAAAACAGAGGCATATATTTCAAGTTTTAGCAGTCAGGGACTCGCCTGGTGAACAAAGGCATATATTTAAAACTTTAGCAGTCAAGAACTCGCCTGGAGAACAGAGGCATAAATTTAAAGTTTTAGTAGTCTGGAGTCCGCCTGAAGAACAGAGGAATATATTTCAAGTTTAGCAGTCAAGAGCCCGCCTGGAGAACAGAGACATATATATTTCATGTTTTAGCAGACAGGAGCCCGCTTGGAGAACAGAGTGATATTTTTCAAATTTTAGCAATCAGGAGACCGCTTGGAGAATAGAGGCATATATTTCAAATTTTAGCAGTCAGGAGCTCGCATGGAGAACAGAGGCATATATTTCAAGTTTTTAGCATTCATGTGCCCGCCTGGAGAACAGAGACATATATTTTAAGTTTTAGCAGAGAGGAGCCCGCCTGGAGAATAGAGGCATATATTTCAAATCTTAATAGTCAGGAGCCTGTCTGGAGAACAGAGGCATATATTTCATGTTTTAGCAGTCAGGAGCACGTCTAGAGAACAGAGGCATATATTTCAAGTTTTAGCAGTCAGGAGCCCGCATGGAGAACAGAGGCATATATTTCAAATCTTAATAGTCAGGAGCCTACCTGGAGAACAGAGGTTCATATTTCAAGTTTTAGCAGTCAGGAGCCCGCTGAATAATAGAGGCATATATTTCATGTTTTAGCAGTCAGGAGCCCGCCTAGAGAACAGAGGCATATGTTTAATGTTTTAGCAGTCAGAAGCCCGTCTGGTGAACAGAGGCATATATTTCAAATTTTAGTACTTTGGAGCCCGCCTGGAGAACGAGGCATATATTTCAAGTTTTAGCAGTGAAGAGCCCGCCTGAAGAACATAGGCATATATTTCAAGTTTTGCAATAAGGATCCCGCGTTGAGAGCAGAGGCATATATTTCAAGTTTTAGCAATCCGGAGCCCTCCTGAAGAACAGAGGCATATATTTCAAGTTTTAGCAGTCAGAAGCCCGCCTGAAGAACCGAGGCATATATTTTAAATTTAGTAATAAGAAGCCCGCCTGGAGAACAGAGACATATATTTCAAGTTTTAGCAATCAGGAGCCCGCCTGGAGAACAGACGTATATATTTAAAATTTTAGCAATCACGATCCCACTTGGAGATCAGAGGCATATATTTCAAGTTTTAGCAGTCAGGTGCCCACCTGGAGAACAGAGGCAAATATTTTAAATTTTAGCAGTCAGGAGCCCGCCTGGGGAACAGATGCATATATTTTAAGTTTTTGTAGTCAGGATCCTGTATGGAGAACAAAGGCATATATTTCAAATCTTAATAGTCAGGAGCCTGCCTAGAGGACAGAGGCATATATTTCATGTTTTAGCAGTCAGGAACACGCTTAGTGAACATAGTCAGGAGACCGCTTGGAGAATAGAGGCATATATTTCAAATTTTAGCAGTCAGGAGCTCGCATAGAGAACAGAGGCATATATTTCAAGTTTTTAGCAGTCATGTGCCCGCCTGGAGAACAGAGACATATATTTTAAGTTTTAGCAGAGAGGAGCCCGCCTGGAGAATAGAGGCATATATTTCAAATCTTAATAGTCAGGAGCCTGTCTGGAGAACAGAGGCATATATTTCATGTTTTAGCAGTCAGGAGCACGTTTAGAGAACAGAGGCATATATTTCAAGTTTTAGCAGTCAGGAGCCCGCATGGAGAACAGAGGCATATATTTCAAATCTTAATAGTCAGGAGCCTACCTGGAGAACAGAGGTTCATATTTCAAGTTTTAGCAGTCAGGAGCCCGCTGAATAATAGAGGCATATATTTCATGTTTTAGCAGTCAGGAGCCCGCCTAGAGAACAGAGGCATATGTTTAATGTTTTAGCAGTCAGAAGCCCGTCTGGTGAACAGAGGCATATATTTCAAATTTTAGTACTTTGGAGCCCGCCTGGAGAACGAGGCATATATTTCAAGTTTTAGCAGTGAAGAGCCCGCCTGAAGAACATAGGCATATATTTCAAGTTTTGCAATAAGGATCCCGCGTTGAGAGCAGAGGCATATATTTCAAGTTTTAGCAATCCGGAGCCCTCCTGAAGAACAGAGGCATATATTTCAAGTTTTAGCAGTCAGAAGCCCGCCTGAAGAACCGAGGCATATATTTTAAATTTAGTAATAAGAAGCCCGCCTGGAGAACAGAGACATATATTTCAAGTTTTAGCAATCAGGAGCCCGCCTGGAGAACAGACGTATATATTTAAAATTTTAGCAATCACGATCCCACTTGGAGATCAGAGGCATATATTTCAAGTTTTAGCAGTCAGGTGCCCACCTGGAGAACAGAGGCAAATATTTTAAATTTTAGCAGTCAGGAGCCCGCCTGGGGAACAGATGCATATATTTTAAGTTTTTGTAGTCAGGATCCTGTATGGAGAACAAAGGCATATATTTCAAATCTTAATAGTCAGGAGCCTGCCTAGAGGACAGAGGCATATATTTCATGTTTTAGCAGTCAGGAACACGCTTAGTGAACATAGTCAGGAGACCGCTTGGAGAATAGAGGCATATATTTCAAATTTTAGCAGTCAGGAGCTCGCATAGAGAACAGAGGCATATATTTCAAGTTTTTAGCAGTCATGTGCCCGCCTGGAGAACAGAGACATATATTTTAAGTTTTAGCAGAGAGGAGCCCGCCTGGAGAATAGAGGCATATATTTCATGTTTTAGCAGTCAGGAGCACGTTTAGAGAACAGAGGCATATATTTCAAGTTTTAGCAGTCCGGAGTCCGCTAGAAGAACAGAGGCATATATTTCAAGTTTTAGCAGTCAGGAGCCCGCATGGAGAACAGAGGCATATATTTCAAATCTTAGTAGTCAGGAGCCTACTTGGAGAACAGAGGCATATATTTCAAGTTTTAGCAGTCAGGAGCCCGCTGAACAATAGAGGCATATATTTCATGTTTTAGCAGTCAGGAGCCCGCCTAGAGAACAGAGGCATATGTTTCATGTTCTAGTAGTCAGAAGCCCGTCTGGTGAACAGAGGCATATATTTCAAATTTTAGTACTTTGGAGCCCTCCTAGAGAACGAGGCATATATTTCAAGTTTTAGCAGTGAAGAGCCCGCCCGAAGAACATAGGCATATATTTCAAGTTTAGCAATAAGGATCCCGCGTGGAGAGCAGAGGCATATATTTCAAGTTTTAGCAATCCGGAGCCCTCTTGAAGAACAGAGGCATATATTTCAAGTTTTAGCAGTCAGAAGCCCGCCTGAAGAACCGAGGCATATATTTTAAATTTAGTAATAAGAAGCCCGCCTGGAGAACAGAGACATATATTTCAAGTTTTAGCAATCAGGAGCCCGCCTGGAGAACAGAGGTATATATTTAAAATTTTAGCAATCAGGATCCCACTTGGAGACCAGAGGCATATATTTCAAGTTTTAGCAGTCAGGTGCCCGCCTGGAGAACAGAGGCAAATATTTTAAATTTTAGCAGTCAGGAGCCCGCCTGGGGAACAGATGCATATATTTTAAGTTTTTGTAGTCAGGATCCCGTCTGGAGAACAGAGGCATATATTTCAAATCTTAATAGTCAGGAGCCTGCCTAGAGGACAGAGGCATATATTTCATGTTTTAGCAGTCAGGAGCCCGCCTAGAGAACAGAGGCATATGTTTCATGTTTTAGCAGTCAGAAGCCCGTCTGGTGAACAGAGGCATATATTTCAAATTTTAGTACTTTGGAGCCCGCCTGGAGAACGAGGCATATATTTCAAGTTTTAGCAGTGAAGAGCCCGCCTGAAGAACATAGGCATATATTTCAAGTTTAGCAATAAGGATCCCGCATGGAGAGCAGAGGCATATATTTCAAGTTTTAGCAATCCGGAGCCCCCCTGAAGAACAGAGGCATATATTTCAAGTTTTAGCAGTCAGAAGCCCGCCTGAAGAACCGAGGCATATATTTTAAATTTAGTAATAAGAAGCCCGCCTGGAGAACAGAGACATATATTTCAAGTTTTAGTAGTCCGGAGCTCGCTTGAAGAGCAGAGGTATATATTTCAAGTTTTAGTAGTCCGGAGCTCGCTTGAAGAGCAGAGGTATATATTTCAAGTTTTAGTAGTCCGGAGCTCGCTTGAAGAGCAGAGGTATATATTTCAAGTTTTAGTAGTCCGGAGCTCGCTTGAAGAGCAGAGGTATATATTTCAAGTTTTAGTAGTCCGGAGCTCGCTTGAAGAGCAGAGGTATATATTTCAAGTTTTAGTAGTCCGGAGCTCGCTTGAAGAGCAGAGGTATATATTTCAAGTTTTAGTAGTCCGGAGCTCGCTTGAAGAGCAGAGGTATATATTTCAAGTTTTAGTAGTCCGGAGCTCGCTTGAAGAGCAGAGGTATATATTTCAAGTTTTAGTAGTCCGGAGCTCGCTTGAAGAGCAGAGGTATATATTTCAAGTTTTAGTAGTCCGGAGCTCGCTTGAAGAGCAGAGGTATATATTTCAAGTTTTAGTAGTCCGGAGCTCGCTTGAAGAGCAGAGGTATATATTTCAAGTTTTAGTAGTCCGGAGCTCGCTTGAAGAGCAGAGGTATATATTTCAAGTTTTAGTAGTCCGGAGCTCGCTTGAAGAGCAGAGGTATATATTTCAAGTTTTAGTAGTCCGGAGCTCGCTTGAAGAGCAGAGGTATATATTTCAAGTTTTAGTAGTCCGGAGCTCGCTTGAAGAGCAGAGGTATATATTTCAAGTTTTAGTAGTCCGGAGCTCGCTTGAAGAGCAGAGGTATATATTTCAAGTTTTAGTAGTCCGGAGCTCGCTTGAAGAGCAGAGGTATATATTTCAAGTTTTAGTAGTCCGGAGCTCGCTTGAAGAGCAGAGGTATATATTTCAAGTTTTAGTAGTCCGGAGCTCGCTTGAAGAGCAGAGGTATATATTTCAAGTTTTAGTAGTCCGGAGCTCGCTTGAAGAGCAGAGGTATATATTTCAAGTTTTAGTAGTCCGGAGCTCGCTTGAAGAGCAGAGGTATATATTTCAAGTTTTAGTAGTCCGGAGCTCGCTTGAAGAGCAGAGGTATATATTTCAAGTTTTAGTAGTCCGGAGCTCGCTTGAAGAGCAGAGGTATATATTTCAAGTTTTAGTAGTCCGGAGCTCGCTTGAAGAGCAGAGGTATATATTTCAAGTTTTAGTAGTCCGGAGCTCGCTTGAAGAGCAGAGGTATATATTTCAAGTTTTAGTAGTCCGGAGCTCGCTTGAAGAGCAGAGGTATATATTTCAAGTTTTAGTAGTCCGGAGCTCGCTTGAAGAGCAGAGGTATATATTTCAAGTTTTAGTAGTCCGGAGCTCGCTTGAAGAGCAGAGGTATATATTTCAAGTTTTAGTAGTCCGGAGCTCGCTTGAAGAGCAGAGGTATATATTTCAAGTTTTAGTAGTCCGGAGCTCGCTTGAAGAGCAGAGGTATATATTTCAAGTTTTAGTAGTCCGGAGCTCGCTTGAAGAGCAGAGGTATATATTTCAAGTTTTAGTAGTCCGGAGCTCGCTTGAAGAGCAGAGGTATATATTTCAAGTTTTAGTAGTCCGGAGCTCGCTTGAAGAGCAGAGGTATATATTTCAAGTTTTAGTAGTCCGGAGCTCGCTTGAAGAGCAGAGGTATATATTTCAAGTTTTAGTAGTCCGGAGCTCGCTTGAAGAGCAGAGGTATATATTTCAAGTTTTAGTAGTCCGGAGCTCGCTTGAAGAGCAGAGGTATATATTTCAAGTTTTAGTAGTCCGGAGCTCGCTTGAAGAGCAGAGGTATATATTTCAAGTTTTAGTAGTCCGGAGCTCGCTTGAAGAGCAGAGGTATATATTTCAAGTTTTAGTAGTCCGGAGCTCGCTTGAAGAGCAGAGGTATATATTTCAAGTTTTAGTAGTCCGGAGCTCGCTTGAAGAGCAGAGGTATATATTTCAAGTTTTAGTAGTCCGGAGCTCGCTTGAAGAGCAGAGGTATATATTTCAAGTTTTAGTAGTCCGGAGCTCGCTTGAAGAGCAGAGGTATATATTTCAAGTTTTAGTAGTCCGGAGCTCGCTTGAAGAGCAGAGGTATATATTTCAAGTTTTAGTAGTCCGGAGCTCGCTTGAAGAGCAGAGGTATATATTTCAAGTTTTAGTAGTCCGGAGCTCGCTTGAAGAGCAGAGGTATATATTTCAAGTTTTAGTAGTCCGGAGCTCGCTTGAAGAGCAGAGGTATATATTTCAAGTTTTAGTAGTCCGGAGCTCGCTTGAAGAGCAGAGGTATATATTTCAAGTTTTAGTAGTCCGGAGCTCGCTTGAAGAGCAGAGGTATATATTTCAAGTTTTAGTAGTCCGGAGCTCGCTTGAAGAGCAGAGGTATATATTTCAAGTTTTAGTAGTCCGGAGCTCGCTTGAAGAGCAGAGGTATATATTTCAAGTTTTAGTAGTCCGGAGCTCGCTTGAAGAGCAGAGGTATATATTTCAAGTTTTAGTAGTCCGGAGCTCGCTTGAAGAGCAGAGGTATATATTTCAAGTTTTAGTAGTCCGGAGCTCGCTTGAAGAGCAGAGGTATATATTTCAAGTTTTAGTAGTCCGGAGCTCGCTTGAAGAGCAGAGGTATATATTTCAAGTTTTAGTAGTCCGGAGCTCGCTTGAAGAGCAGAGGTATATATTTCAAGTTTTAGTAGTCCGGAGCTCGCTTGAAGAGCAGAGGTATATATTTCAAGTTTTAGTAGTCCGGAGCTCGCTTGAAGAGCAGAGGTATATATTTCAAGTTTTAGTAGTCCGGAGCTCGCTTGAAGAGCAGAGGTATATATTTCAAGTTTTAGTAGTCCGGAGCTCGCTTGAAGAGCAGAGGTATATATTTCAAGTTTTAGTAGTCCGGAGCTCGCTTGAAGAGCAGAGGTATATATTTCAAGTTTTAGTAGTCCGGAGCTCGCTTGAAGAGCAGAGGTATATATTTCAAGTTTTAGTAGTCCGGAGCTCGCTTGAAGAGCAGAGGTATATATTTCAAGTTTTAGTAGTCCGGAGCTCGCTTGAAGAGCAGAGGTATATATTTCAAGTTTTAGTAGTCCGGAGCTCGCTTGAAGAGCAGAGGTATATATTTCAAGTTTTAGTAGTCCGGAGCTCGCTTGAAGAGCAGAGGTATATATTTCAAGTTTTAGTAGTCCGGAGCTCGCTTGAAGAGCAGAGGTATATATTTCAAGTTTTAGTAGTCCGGAGCTCGCTTGAAGAGCAGAGGTATATATTTCAAGTTTTAGTAGTCCGGAGCTCGCTTGAAGAGCAGAGGTATATATTTCAAGTTTTAGTAGTCCGGAGCTCGCTTGAAGAGCAGAGGTATATATTTCAAGTTTTAGTAGTCCGGAGCTCGCTTGAAGAGCAGAGGTATATATTTCAAGTTTTAGTAGTCCGGAGCTCGCTTGAAGAGCAGAGGTATATATTTCAAGTTTTAGTAGTCCGGAGCTCGCTTGAAGAGCAGAGGTATATATTTCAAGTTTTAGTAGTCCGGAGCTCGCTTGAAGAGCAGAGGTATATATTTCAAGTTTTAGTAGTCCGGAGCTCGCTTGAAGAGCAGAGGTATATATTTCAAGTTTTAGTAGTCCGGAGCTCGCTTGAAGAGCAGAGGTATATATTTCAAGTTTTAGTAGTCCGGAGCTCGCTTGAAGAGCAGAGGTATATATTTCAAGTTTTAGTAGTCCGGAGCTCGCTTGAAGAGCAGAGGTATATATTTCAAGTTTTAGTAGTCCGGAGCTCGCTTGAAGAGCAGAGGTATATATTTCAAGTTTTAGTAGTCCGGAGCTCGCTTGAAGAGCAGAGGTATATATTTCAAGTTTTAGTAGTCCGGAGCTCGCTTGAAGAGCAGAGGTATATATTTCAAGTTTTAGTAGTCCGGAGCTCGCTTGAAGAGCAGAGGTATATATTTCAAGTTTTAGAAGTCAGGTGCTCGCCTGGAGAACAGATGCATATATTTTAAGTTTTAGCATTCAGGAGCCTGCCTGGAGAACAGAGGCATATATTTCAAATCTTAACAGTTAGGAGCCTGCCTGGAGAACAGAGGCATATCTTTAATGTTTTAACAGTCAGGAGCCCGCCTGGAGAACACAACGATATATTTTAAATTTTAGCGGTCAGGAGCCCACCTAGGGAACAGAGTCATATATTTTAAGTTTTAGCATTCAGGAGCCTGCCTGGAGAACAGAGGCATATTTTTCAAATATTAATAGTGAGGAGCCTGCCTGGAGAACAGAGGCATATATTTCAAGTTTTAGCAGTCAGGAGCCCATTGAAGAATAAAGGCATATATTTCAAGTTTTACAGTCAGGAGACGCCTAGAGAACTGAGGCATATATTTCATGTTTTAGCATTAAGGAGCCCGTCTGGTGAACAGAGGCATATATTTCAAATTTTAGTTGTTCGGAGCTCGCCTGAAGAACAGAGGCATATATTTCAAGTTTTAGCAGTCAGGAGCCCGCCTGAAGAACAGAGGGATATATTTCAAGTTTAGCAATATGGATCCCGACTGGAGAACAGAGGCATTTATTTCAAGTTTTAACAGTCAGGAGCCCGCCTAGAGAACAGAGGCATATATTTCAACATTTAGCACTCAGGAGCCGGCCTGGAGAATAGAGGCGTATAATTCAAGTTTTAGCAGTCCGGAGCCCGCTTGAATAACAGAGGCATATATTTCAAGTTTTAGCAGCTAGGAGCCCGCCTGAAGAATAGAGGCAAATATTACAAATTTAGCAATAAAGAGCCCGCCTGGGAAAAAGAGGCATATATTTCAAGTTTTAGCAGTCAGGAGCCCGCTTGGAGAACAAAGGCATATATTTCAAATTTTAGAAATTAGGATCCCGCTTGGAGAACAGAGGCATATATTTCAAGTTTTAGCAGTCAGGAGTCCGCCTGGAGAATAGAGGCATATAT
Source organism: Nicotiana glauca (assembly GCA_026770625.1). Classification (NCBI taxonomy): domain Eukaryota; kingdom Viridiplantae; phylum Streptophyta; class Magnoliopsida; order Solanales; family Solanaceae; genus Nicotiana; species Nicotiana glauca. Next base: position 1,714 of record MU775732.1, on the reverse strand, counting down.
TTTAATATTTAGGAGTCAGGAGCCCGCCTAGGGAACAGAGGCATATATTTTAAATTTAAGTAGTCAGGAGCACGCCTGGAGAACAGAGGCATATATTTCAAATCTTTATAGTTAGGAGCCTGCCTGGAGAATAGAGGCATATATTTCAAATCTTTATAGTTAGGAGCCTGCCTGGAGAATAGAGGCATATATTTAATGTTTTAGGAGTCAGGAGCGCGCTTGGAGAACAGAGCAATATATTTCAAGTTTTAGCAGTCTGGAGTCCGCCTGAAGAATAGAGGCATATATTTCAAGTTTTAGCAGTTTGGAGCCCGTCTGGAGAATAGAGGCATATATTTCAAGTTTAGCAGTCAGGAGCCCTCCTAGAGAATAGAGGCATATATTTCAAATTTTAGCAGTTGGGAGCCCTCCGATAGAACAGAGTCATATATTTCATGTTTTAGTAGTCAGGAGCCCACCTGGATAATAGAAGCATATATTTAAAGTTTTAGCAGTCCGGAGCCCACCTGAAGAAAAGAGGCATATATTTCAAGTTTTAGCAGTCAGGAGCCCGCCTGGAGAAAAGAGGCATATATTTCAAGTTTAGCAGTCAGGAGCCCGACTGGAGAACAGAGGCATATATTTCAAGTTTTAGAAGTCAGGAGCCAGACTGGAGAACAGAGGCATATATTTTAAATTTTAGCAGCCACGAACCCGCCTGGAGAACAGATGCATATATTTCAAGTTTTAGCAATCAGGAGCCCGCATGGAGAACAGAGGCATATATTTCATGTTTTAGCAGTCAGGAGCCCACCTGGAGAACTGAGGCATATATTTTATGTTTTAGAAGTCCTGAGCCCGCTTGGAAAACAGAGGCATATAATTCAAATCGTAATAGTCACGATCCTGCCTGGGAACAGAGGCATATATTTCAAGATTTAGCAGTCAGGAGCCCGCCTGGAGAGTAGAGGCATATATTTCAAGTTTTAGCAGTTCGGAGCTCGCCTGAAGAACAGAGGCATATATTTCAAATTTTAGCAATCAGGAGATCCCTTGGATAATAGAGACATATATTTCAAATTTGAGCAGCCAGGAGCCAGCATGGAGAACAGAGGCATATATTTCAAGTTTTAGCAGTAAGGTGCCCGCCTGGAGAACAGAGGCATATGTGTTAAGTTTTAGCAGTCAGGAGCCCGCCTGGAGAACAGAGGCATATATTTCAAATCTTAACAGTTAGGAGCCTGCCTGGAGAACAGAGGCATGTATTTCATGTTTTAGCAGTCAAGAGCCCGCCTGGAGAACAGAGCGATATATTTTAAATTTTAGCAGTCAGGAGCACGCCTGGGAACAGAGGCATATATTTTAAGTTTTAGCAGTCAGGAGCCCGCCTGGAGAACAGAGGCATATATTTCAAATCTTAATAGTTAGAAGCCTGCCTTGAGAACAGAGGCATATATTTCCAGTTTTAGCAGTCAGGAGCCCGCTGAAGAATAGAGGCATATATTTCAAGTTTTAGCAGTCAAGAGCCCGCTGAAGAATAGAGACTCATATTTCAAGTTTTAACAGTCAGGAGACGCCTAGAGAACGGAGGCATATATTTCAAGTTTTAGCAATCAGGAGCCCGTCTGGTGAACAGAGGCATATATATCAAATTTTAGTTGTCCGGAGCTCGCTTGGAGAACAGAGGCATATATTTCAAGTTTTAGCAGTTAGGAGCCCGCCTGAAGAACAGAGG
>MU775730.1:5185-21550 GCA_026770625.1 Nicotiana glauca | reverse complement strand
AGTTTCCTCTCCTTCACCTCCCCGTTCCATACCCACCATCACTTTCCTCCAAATATCACCCAAACTCTCCAAATAACCCAAACCCTAGCGCTGCCACCACCGTACAAGGCGCCGCCGCCTCCCAAACCTCCCCAAAATTACACCCCAGACCCTCCACACCTCCCTCTTCCTAAATCCCCACTTATTTTCCCTCAAATGTTCCTCCAATGGCTTGAATTTCAGATCAAGTCCAGACTAGGAACCCTAGTAGTCAACAATTGGGGTTTACTGATATATGGGGGGCTATAACAACCCTTAATCGTGTGTTTTCTCTTGAAAACACATGATTAAAGGTGGTTATAATCCGATTATCGTCCACAAGCCGGCCTTAAGTTTAGTTCGAAATGAGTGATTTCGAGGTACTCCACTTCTACTTTCTTTTCTATTTTTCTTCATGACTTTGATTTCTTCTATTTGGTATTCCTGTTATTTTCATTTTATTTTTGGGATCTTAATTTAGGTTCTAATTTCAGTCGTATAGTTAGTTTGTTCTTATTTGACTGTGTATTTGATTGCGATCCATGATTTTTTATATGAATTTTATTGTAAGATTCAATTTAACTTGTTTGTGGTTAGTCGTTAGTTCACTGTTTTAATTTTAGCCTTAGGGTATTAGTGATATTTAGAGATTAATTCCAGTCTTAATTAGTTAGATTGATTAGTTCAAGTTTTAGATTGTCTTATTATAATTGGCGATGCTTGGTGATAGCTTAACATTTTTAGTCCCTGTGATTGATTAACTAGGTTTATTTGATCAAGTTGAAAAGGGGTTGGGGTTGGTTAGTAATTTTAGGATCAGGACAGTGCAATATAGGTTTTTTTATAAGAATCTTTCAATAAATGAATTAGAAATCCCTAGAAGCTTCTAGATGGGGATCAAAATGGAATTTCATGAAATATAGTAGGATAACTTGGAAAAAAAGTCAGTAATTAGGGACTAGGGGATAAAATCTGAAATAAAAAGGGGGAAAAAGTGTGAGGGAAGTCTAGAAGCTTCTCCCCTGAAGTTTGCCTATAAAATGGCATCCTCATGCCTTGAAACACAAGTTGGGAGCCTCACAAAAATTCCCTCCCTTTCTCTACAAGTTTCAGATCTGAAATTTGAGATCCAAACTCCAAGTCTTCAAAAATCCAAAAACAAAACAAAAATGCAGTAAAAATAAAAAAAAACGCATTGTTCCATTGGATGTTATAGGATAATTTCGATTTCTAGCTGTTCAGTCACATCTGTTGGTTCAAGTTCTAGCTACTGGAATTTCAGAGATCTATTGGTTCTATTTTGAGTGATTTTTAGGTTCAATTGAGTCGTTTTAGGCCAATCATTTGGTGTAGTACTTTGGTAGTGTTTTACTGGTTCTAGTGAAGCTGTATTTTGGTTCAAATTATTCTTGTTTGCTGGTTGTTGCTGTTTGTGATTGTTGGTGCTGTTTTGGAGTAATTCGACAGATTAGCTGTTGTTTTCCTGCTGCTGATCTCCTTTCTTCTTTTGTGATTCGAATTCCAGGTACACACTCGAGTTTGTTTTGATGTAATTCCCTTGATGAAATGGAAACGCAATTGCCTTCTGATTCTAACTGAAACTTCTACTATGTTTAGTTCATTTTTACGCCTTTAGCTTTAGGATTTGGCCTTAATGAATTCATCACTTTATGATTTGTAATAGCTTAGCTTCATTGTGTTTGTATTGTATCAAACTAGGACTGTCTAATTAGGATTACTTCTGCTGATTTGGACTGTGAAATTTGTACTTAAATTGGACCGCTTAGGGCTGTTAATTGGTGGATGCTAGTTGTAAACATAGTGTGGTTTAGTATTGGTTTTATTTTAATACTGTGTTTAAAATATAAATCAGGACAAGATTGAACTCGTAATTGATTTAGAAGTCAGCATTTGGCGCCTGTTTCAATTTCAATTTCAGTTTAAATAAGTACTCCAAAGGTTGAACCTGAACGTTGATTTATTAATGTGAATGGAGTTAATTCAAATATAATTAGTCTGTTTTGTGTAGTATTATTACCGTTTTCAGTTTGTCCTTCACCCAGTGGAATCTAATAATCCACCAGCAGTTAAATGAGTGCAAAAATATGAGTATTAAATTGGAATTTGAGTGATCAATGCTTCATCTGAGTGGCACTTTGAATAACTTGAATAAGTTTCAGTGATTATTTGTACAAGTGAATTGAAATGTGGTCTGATTTAATCGTTTGAGCTCGACAGTCCATTTTCAAAAAGAACAAGTTTTAGGGCCTCAATGAGCGGCCCAGGCTCAGTTGAATGCTTGTGTACGTTTGGGCCTGGGCCCATGTCTGCTTGGTCAACATATGACGTGCACATGATTTTAAAATTTTCTCATTGGGCTTATCTTGGAGCCCAATGGCTAGAATAAAGTGCAAAATCACCCTTTGATCCAATAATAAAATAATTAGGGTTTCTTCTTTTATTATTAGAGACAAATAAAAATAGAGAATCATAGTCGCTTATAGGTTTTCAATAAAAATAAAACAAGATGAGCCTCGCTACACAAAACAAACAGATGGCGGGGCTCTCGATAAATGTTATACTAAAAATACCTAGACTTAGGGATGGGCCGTTTAGCGAATTTCATGGCCTTCCCCAAATAATAATACGTTAGTCTATTTAGGTGCATATTTTTATAATATTACTTTCCTAAATATGGGTGCACATTTAAGTGACCCAAATCTAAATCTCAACGAAGTCGAAATGTGTCAAAAACCACGAGTGCACTGGTGCAACGTGGTTCGAGACGCATTTTCACGATGTTGTAATTCTTATTAAAAAAAAGCGGTTTACTAATAAAAGGCACATAGGTTAGAACACGTTTTGAAATCAGATAAAATCAAATACAACAGTTGAGCGACCGTGCTAGAACCACAGAACCCGGGAATGCCTAACACCTTCTCCCGGGTTAACAGAATTCCTCATTCAGATTTCTTGTTCGCAGACTGTTAACAGAGTCATAATTTCCTCGGTTCAGGATTCAACCGGTGACTTGGGATACCATTAATCTTCCAAGTGGCGACTCTGAATTGTAATAATAAATCCCGTTCCGATTGTCCTTTAATTGGAAAAAACTCCTTTATGTTACCCTTCCGGGGGTGTAGTAGGAAAAAGAAGGTGTGATAATAGGCACATTCAATCGATGGCCATTCAATCAACAACAGTAAACACATAGTTGAACAAATAGAGAATTCCAACAGCTTAATAATATAAAAACATAACAAGTATTTATCCAACAAAAGGTTCCATCAAAACCCTAGGAAACTAATTAGCTATTCATAATAGTATGCAAAAACACAATACTAGAATTCATAACCAATAATGAAAATAGGAAAAAGAAAGTGAAAAAGTCGTAGAAGTATTCTCCGCCTTGCTCCCAGTATATTCTTGACTCCTTAGGTCGAATCTCTGGTCTCCTTAGCCTCCTTAGGTCTAAATTATTTCAAAAGTGTGTCCAACCTCCTCAAAATATCATTTTTCATATATATATATCAAGTAGGGTTGGGCCCAAACAATTATACCTTCTCCTACACGAAAAAGGATAAGTTTCCCTGCCTGGACGTCAGCAGTCGCAGTCCGGACGCGGTACGGATGCGGTATTTGAAAAGTCTATTGTTTTGCACATTTTTCACCCTGTTCCCTTTAGAATTTGGAAAAATATAAAATATAAAAATTGTATTCCTTTGTGTGAGATTTCCAACCACATATTGTGGATCCAAAATAGAGTTCTGAACAAAAAATTATGTGCATTTTACTAGACAGTGCGCAATATGCCTATTCAATTCTTCGTTTCGTTGTTCTATTATCCGTTGATCCCCGAATACGATCCCGGCTTAATTCCTTGGGATTTTACTCAGATTTCAAAGCTCTAAATCACTTGAATTCCTTCCATAATATCTACATAGCTCGGAATCACTCCTACAAGACATAAAACACACACTTAGTGCAAAACACTAGCGATCAAAGCGCAAATTCAATTAAAGTGCAGTAAATTAGAGTGTAATAATCGACTAAAATATGCAATTATAGCCTATCATCAGCACCCCATACTTAAACCATTTCTCGTCCTCGAGCAATCAAACAACACTTTATATAGACACGACCTTTTTAAACAATTGTCCTAACGTGTCATACCAAGAATACTTAAAATAGACTAAGCACAAACGCGTAACATTTTCACCTCAAGATTTGACTCACAAGTACCACACATTATTCATAACTCACCCATATACTCTAATATTGAGGTCAAGGATTACCTTTCCTTCATGAATCATGCGCCCTCACACAATAAAATAGAGTAGTTCCACACAATAAAATTTAAGAACACTTAGGAACTCAAGGTACAAAGAATTCACTCACTCTCAGAAATAACATTCATATGCCACAAAAGATGCACCATAGGCTTGCCCGTAATGTACTACTCTACTAATCAAGCTCATTTCGTCTAGTCTAGGATCAAGTAGGACTTTATTTGGTTGTAATGTAGGCTGCGGGACGGGTATAATACATTTAGATGAGTGACTATACCTCCCCAAGAACTTTAATACACATACTTTAATATTTAAACCCCATAGTTATGTCAAACCAAACTCCACCTTCACATCAATGTATATTACCCCATACTTCTTTAAGCACACTAATATCAAAAGCCACCACTTATCAAGGAATATTTTTTTCATAACAATCCAACTTTTTTTTTTCCAATTCACGTGGCTCTTAGTTTTTCAAAATAGTGCACCTTTCTCCTTATTTAATTAGTTCCACTCAAAAGCCAAATCAACCACCCCACACTTTAACTTTTACAAAGTTCATAAATAATTCAAGTGCTCATGAGAGGTTACAATGGTTCAAATAGATGGTTAATTCAAATAAATGGGTAAGGCTTGTAATGTGGTTACAAAAGGAACAGGAATATAGGCTCAAAGGGGTTAACTACGATACATAATAATTAGGCAGGTATAATATACATATCTGGCTCAATAAAGAAACGCCTATATCACTTCCAAGACTGAACATAACTACTATTTCGCTTTGCAAACACACGGGGTAAGTTCTAGGCATCAAATGCAATGCACATAATAACACCCAAACCTCACATACACATGGTACATAACCCACTCAGGATTGGTTTCATCAAGACATTCTAGTCAAAGCAGTTAAGCAAAGTTAAGATCATACCATTTAATGTACTTATACAAGAGTCAAACACTGAGCCTAAGCGTCACAACTAGAGTACTTACTATTCTCAAGGCATAACAAAGTTAAGAGATATTGCTTCAATTCAAAACACAACATAGTGGCTCCTACTCCCAAAAAAAATAACTATCTATACCCGGTTCAAACAAAACCCTTGAAAAAGAACCGTGACACAAAGAAAAACCAAGGGGTAATTTCTATACTACCTAACAACAAAAAATCTTTTTATCTTTTTCTTTAGACGTAAATCCCTCAAGAAAATTGTCTAGTAGATCCATCGTCGGAAAAAGTCCAAACTTTTTTTTCATTTTTCTAAAAAAATAAAAAAAATATTCAATTAAACTAACACAACTAAAATAGCATAGAAAGTCACCTAGACTCCTCACCCCACACTTAAAATTGTGCATTGTCACCAATGCACACTATAACTAATAAAAGGGTAAAAGATACTCACTGGTAGGCCAAAGGCCGAAGCACTAACAACTCATGGGGTACTCAAACTTCTCCCAAGCTTGGTCCTTCGTATGGGCACCTCACACTTAGTTCCAACCATTTAGTTTGCTGTTGCATCCTTCCAATAGCTTTGCTTTCCATGTTCCTAGAAATAAAAAATCGACACTATAAGAATAATACAACAATAATAAAAATAAAAAATAAATTAAAAATAAAAAAATAAAGTTGGGTTGTCTCCCAACAAGCGATTGATTTAACGTCGCGGCACGACGTGAATCATTTTTTGCCTCCACCCGGAGCTTATGAATTGAACCCCAAGTTTTGATTCAAGCTTATGATTATGGTCATGGGGCGGTGGAACGAATCTAACTGGACCAAGGAAATAATGTAGTATTCTGCACTTCTTGGCCTTTGTATAAGGTATGTAATCCTTACTTTCTGGCAAGAAGAATTCCAGAATATATGCACCTTGTTCCTCATTCCTTGACTCTTCAATTGGTTCGGATGACTCTATTTTCATATCATCATCTAAACATAATGTGAAAAAATTCTTGGAGTGTGGATCAATGCGCTCAAGCATATGAACTTCAGGACTTTCAACATCCTCAACATCAATGATACTACAGTCAATAAAATTTATATCCTCAATGTCCTTGGCTGGCTCTAGTCTCACTTCTTCAACATTGACATCCTCAAATTGTAGTTGGCTAGGTTGTTAATGTTCTACTATGACCTCCCCAGTTAACACCTCAACTTCATGCTCTTCTTGGCTACTATCCTCAATATTGGCTTGTTGAGCATTAAAAGCTCCAACCACTTGACTCAATTGAGCCTCCAACTTGCGAATAGTTGCCTCTTGGCTTTCTATCTGCAATTGTTTTTCATTATTTAGTTTCAGAAGGCACTTTAATATACCCTTGATCTCCTTCAGGTCTGTATGAGGTTCTTTGTTCCTATTAACTTCACAAGAAAAGATAGAACCATCATAGTAAGGGGTTGGGGGAAGATAAGAAATATAAGCACAACCATAAAAGTAACCATTTTTACCACCACACACATTACACATATTTCACAAATAAGATTGAGTTGGTGCACATAACTCGCTCTCAAGAACGTTTTGAAAATTTTGCCACGGGTGGTTTTCTTTACAATATGTATGGAGATCAATAGTAGAATTATCTACACCTAAATTTTCATATTTCCAAGATGTCATATTTCTCAAATCAATAGTTATAAAAAAATACAAAAAAACAAAAGTTCAAACTTGAACCCTTGCAATATATACAGCTACAACTACACCGTTAGTTCCCCAGCAACGGCGCTAAAATTTGATCACGCCCAACTCTAGTCCTAAAAATGATAAGCGGTCGCTGCAAATATAATCTGGTCTAAAAGTTCGGAGTCAAATCTCACAGAGAACTAAGGCTTAGCTATATCTGTTTAATATCACTAAGAAGACAAGTTTGAACAATTCTCTAAATTATAAAGATTGAGATTTATATTTCTAACTAATTAACAAGAAAATATTACAAAGTGGTAAAATTATCAACTAACGAGACAAAGGGTTGGAGACTAAATTAAGGAGATCTAGAGTTATGATTTTCCCAATTGTCGGAATCTTCTAGTTATGTTCCCTACAATTTTTTACAATGTATTCTCTACTGATCGTGAGCACTTTAGGTGCCGTAATTATCATTCGAGAAACTAAAATAATTTACTAGACATATTCTCTCGAACTACACCAGTTGGATTTATCTAACCGCTCACTATGACCACGTCAAGGCTTTGTTATTTTTAAACCTGCCTTTAAACCTGCTGTACTGATTTTTCACATACGTTAGGAGTGACGTTATTCAACAACCACCTAAATATGTATCATTTCTCAAGCAAACCATAATAAATAGGCACAATCAATCAATGTCCATTCAATAAACAACAATAAACATGTAGTTGAACAAGTAGAGAATTCCAATGGCTCAATTATATAAAAACATAACAAGTATTTATTCTACAAAAGGTTCCATCAAAATCCTAGAGAACGAATTAGCTATTCATAATAGTGTGCAAAAATACAATACTAGAATTCATAATCAATAATAAAAATTGGAAGAAGGAAGTGAAAAACTCGTATAAGAATTCTCCGCATTGCTCTCAGTGTGTTCTTGACTCCTTAGGTCGAATCCCCGGTCTCCTTAGCTTCCTTAGGTCTAAATTATGTCAAAAGTGTGTCCAACCTCCTCAAAATACCATTTTTCCATGTATATATATCAATAAGGGTCGGTCCCAAACAATTATATCTTCTCCTACGCGAAAAAGGACAAGTTTCCGGCATGGAAGTCCGCAGTCGCGGTCGGGGCGCGGCACGGACGCGGTATTTGGCAAGTCTACTGTTTCGTGCATTTCTCACCCTGTTCCATCTGGAATATGGAAAACTGTAAAACATGGATGTTGTAGCCCTTTGAGTTATCTTTCAAACAATATATTGTGGATCCCTAATGGAGTTCTGAGCAAATAGTTATGTGCATTTTACTAGACAGTGCGCAATATGCCTACTCGATTCTTCATTCCGTTGCTCTATCATCCGTTGATCCCTGAATACGATCCCGGCTTAATTTCTTGGGCTTTTACTCAGACTTCAAAGCTCCAAATCACTTGAATTTATTCATAACATCTACATAGCTCGGAATCACTCCTACAAGGCATAAAACACATTTAGTGCAAAACACTGGCGATTAAAGCGTAAATTCAACTAAAGTGCAGTAAATTAGAGTGTAATAATCGACTAACATACGCAATTATAGTCTATCATCAGTCCCTTCCTTCTTTTTTCATATATCTAAATTATGCAGAGCCACTGAATCAAAGCTTATTCCAAAATCATCATCTTCATTTTCGTGATATTCCATGTCCGAATCTTTATCTCTATTGTCCTCTTCTGAATGTTATGGGGTTGCTTTTTCTTTCAATGATCCTCCTTCCAATACGTATTTATCCTTTAATGTGTCAAGAATTTTTCTAATTTCTGCTTAATGATATTTTCTAGTTTTCAGCATTCTCTTTTCTTGAAATTACTTGTTTTCTTCTTGATGTCGCTCTTTGAGTAATAGATCTTGGCCATCTTCATCTTTCTTTAATTTCGGGAGTTAAATTTACCTTTTCGCAAAGTGTCATCTACGAATGAATTTGATATGTCTTTACATACTACTATTTGAACTGAACTAGTTGTATCTTGACCTCATACAATAGGTTTATCTATATTCATTGGGGAATACACACCCGTCTCATTTATTTTTAAAGGAGATGGAGAACTCTGAGTGTGTGCTAAGTTCAAACTTTAGTACATGAATTCTTGATTCTAAATTCTTATGTATATTCGTCTATGGGAAACACAAATTGAGAAATGAAACTCTGAAATAGTAAGGAGCTACGGGTCAACTTTGCTTGCGCAGATATAACAAAGCTCAATATCAAGCACAATCTTGTAAGTCGACTTAGCTCATTGCGAGAGATAAGAGTGTCAGATAGATCCTATTAATTGCATTTAGTCCGGTAAGAAACCTAGGTCCAATAATATGGGAAATGACGCTGATAGCCGCTTTTAAAATAATAGCCAAAAAATATATATTTTATATAGTTTGTGGCTACTAAATATAAATAATTTTGGCCATGAAGTAAAAGTAATTTTTAGGATTAGTTACCTCCAATAATAAAGGTTGATACTTTATTTATTTTAAATAAATACCCTTTTAAAAAATTATATTCCATAGCTACCTTTTGATTTTTTATAGCCAAATATCTATTTATGGTTACCTCCTACCCTTAAGCCATAAAATAAGCTTTGTATTATTTTTCTCTCTCATATCCCCTCAAATTTCTCCTATCCCCTACCCCATATGTATTCTTTTTCTCTCCCCCTCTCTACTTCCTGATCTTATATCATCTTTTCTTCTTCTTCTACAATTTCAACAATTGGCAGTGCCTCTATCGAAGCCTTTGTCGCCGGCGGTGAAGGCCCCAGCATATTCTGAACGTCCTAGCCGACGAGAGAACAAACCCCAACAGATATACCCAAAATCCAACAAATTCTCATCCATATTCAAGACTTCACTAACCGATCTTTCATCCAAAAATACACACATACTCCTACGCCCACCAGATCTGCAGCGAAAAACAACGAAGTTCTTGTCTTAAACTTGAAGAAGCAGGATTTCTAGGCATCACAAGATTTGACAAATTTTTTTGCCATGTCTTTTTCCTAAAGCCATTCTAAAAATTATGCAGCTTGATTCATTGAAACTCGAGGATTGTTCTTGAACAAAGACGACGGAGTCGGGGGCCGAGCAACTTGAATTTTCTGTTAATATATTTCAATGTATCTCACTGTATTTTATTGTCTTTTTTTTCATTATATTTGAATGTATCTCGTTGTATTCTATATATTTCATTGTATACATGGTCTTTTTTTTAATTATATTTCAATGTATCTATTCTGTGTATTTTATTGTATTCACTGTCTCACTATATTCCATGAATGTATTCATATATTTTTTAATTAATATAATTTATGTATTCAGATGTATTATATAATTTCTCTTAAGATTGCTATGATTTTTGGGATGTTTATTGGTTGAGAATCTTTTTTATAAATGGAAATACAAAATTTGTGTATTATAATTGAGTTTGTTGAGTTATATTAGGAGTCTATTATGTTAATTGATTCATTTTTCGTTTAAAAACAGTGTAATCCCCTGTTTCACGTGTGAATATAGTCGAATATAATAATATGTCCAGCTGTAAACTCATGTTTCACACCATAAATACAGTCGAATACACTTGAATACAAAAATTTGTCTAATTGTAATCCTCTGTTTCACGCCTAGAAATGCAACTGTATTCATGAATACAATAGCTTAAATACATATAATACACTCTAAAAAATCTGAAAACATAGTTATATGAAGTAATATAGTAAATGGTAGCTACAACTAGCTAATAACCACTAAAACATAGTAATTTCCGAAAGTTTCTCTAATTTTTACCCACAAACCATAGATGCATTTTAGGCCCATAGGGTATTCGATAGAGTAGATTTGGGCCCAACAAAAGCAAAACGGCAAAGTACTATAGCACCATTTTTTTAAACTGAATTATGTTACATCAATCATTATACGAATACATGAAGAATGTATTGGCACTAGTTATTTATCTCAGATTATGTCGATGTTGTTGGAAAATTAAACCCTACATAAATAATATTTACGTTATACGACTGTAATAAATATGAATTACTAAAATACAGTAACCAACGATAATAATAAGAGAAACAAGGACACCAGATTTTATGTTAAAACCCCTTCTGAATAAGGGACAAACCATAGCTTGAGAGGAGCAATTGATTTCACTATAGCAAGGATTTTATAATTTTTGGTACGAGTAAAATACTCCAAGACCACTCACACTCAAAAAAATAACTCCCTTTTGATTTTTTCATCTCACTACAATACCGCTCAAACTCTCTATATTTTTTCTCATAAAGTATTTTTCTACTTACTCTGTAAACTCTCTCTTACTCTCTACTGAGTCATGAGCTATCTATTATGGACGTCCAATACTCCTTTCTTGCATCATGGATGCCATCATCATAATATAAGTGTCAAAGCTTCACCTTGTGAAAGCAATGGAAAACCAGACAACCCAAATCACATGTCCTATAGATTTGGCAGCATGGTACTTTATGCCAAAGGAAGTTTGTCTTTCTTTCACATTCATGGGACAGACCCACAGTTTCCCCCTCCCATCCCATGCACCTGAAGGAGATATCTCCAGTTTTTCATATAGAGTTCATGTCAACAAGTTCTTTGCATAACTCGAACTTGTCCCTTGGTATTACCTTGGTCAATATATCCGCAAGATTTTTACTCATGTGAATCTTCTTGACCTCCAAGAATTTATTCTCCACTTGCCCACGAATTTAATGATATCTCACATCAATATGATTTGTTCTTACATGGTACATGGAGTTCTTGCTCAAGTCTATTGCACTTTGACTGTCACAATAAACAACATATTACTTCTGATGCAAGTCAAGCTCTTAAAGGAACCGTTTAAGCAATATCATCTCCTTGCTAGCTTCAGTAGCGGCAACATACTCTGCTTCAGTTGTAGAGTGTGCGACACACTTCTATAATTTAGAATGCTATGATATAACTCTCCCTGAAAAAGTAAATAAATATCTAGTAGTGGATTTTCTATTATCAATATTACCGGCCATATTAGATTGGTATAGCCCTTCAAGACTGGATCTGATCTCCCAATACAAACATTTATTCGCGGTTCCTTTTAGATACCTATGTATCCAGTTTAGAGCTTCCCTATGTTTTTTTCTGGGGATATCAAGAAACATGCTAACAATACCGACAGCATGAGCCATATCAGGTCTGGTACATATCATTGCATACATCATGCTCCCGATGGCAGAAGAATATGGAACTTTAGCCATAATTTCTTTATCTTCCTCTGTTGTAGGACCTATTGTCTCGCTCAACTTCATATGACCAGCAAGAGGCGTGCTAACTGGTTTAGCACTCATCATGTTGAAGCGTTTAAGCACACGTTCAATGTACTTCATTTGTGATAGCAATAACTTTCAGTTTATCCTATCTCGGACAACCTCCATTCCTAGAATTTGTCGTGCTGGACCCAAGTCTTTCATGTCAAATGTCTTGGACAAATCTTCCTTCAACTTGGCAATCAACTTCTTTTCTTTTCCTACAATCAACAAGTCATCCACATAAAATAAGAAGATGATAAAATTATAATTTCTTAGAGTATACACATGGATCTGGAAAAAATCTTTGTGTACGTTTGACTTCTCATGAATGAGTCAAACTTCTTGTACCACTGCCTTGGTGCTTGTTTCAGCCACAAAGACTCTTATTCAACTTGCACACCATGTGTTTCTTTGCCTTTACTTCAAAACCTTCTGGTTGCTCTATATAGATCTCTTCTTCCAAATCTCCATGTAGAAATGCAGTTTTCACGTCCAACTTCTCCACTTCAAGATCTAGGCTAGCTACCAAGCTCAAGATTGTTCGAATAGAAGTCATTTTGACAACAGGTGAGAAAATTTCATCAAAATCAATACCTTTCTTCTGTTCGAAACCTTTTACCACCAATCGAGCTTCATATCTGTTCAGCTTGCCGTTTCCATATTTCTCGAGCTTAAAGACCTACTTGCACTTGAGTGGTCTTTTGCCTTTTGGAAGTTCAACTAGTTCGTACATGCCATTCTTCTGTAAAGAATTTATCTCTTCTTGAATGGCTTCCATCCAATGGATTTGTTCCGGATTAGATAGCATATCCTTGAAATTTTTTGGCTCCCCCTCAACAGTGACGAGCATATACTCTAAAAGAGGATATCTCGTGGACTCCACCTTTTCTCTTTTAGATGTTATCAAAGGTTGTTGTCCTTCTTGTTGTTGTTGTTGTTGCTCTTCTTCTTCCTCTTGTGGAAAAGGATGTCCCCCCTGCTCATCAACCTCTTTATTTACACCTTCCATGTGCCATTCTTTCCCTGTGGAAGGATTACATACAGGTACAGTAGGAGTAATAACAAAGTAAGTAACTATACCATTATCTTTTTTGGTCTTTGTTGATTGATCACTATCAATCCCAACCACATCTTCTCTGAATGCTTCTGATGATCTTTTTCCTTTTTGGGTCTCACAATCTGTAGCCGAACTCTTCGTCTAAATAACCAATGAGATACAGGGAATGGCTTTGTCATCCTGCTTTGTTCTCTGCTCCTTCGGTACATGTGCAAAAGCTTTACATCTAAACACTTTTAGATGGAAGCAGGACACCTCTTTGTTGGTCCAGACTTTATCTGGAATGTCAAACTCCAATGGAACTTATGGACTTCTGTTAATCAAGTAATAGGATGGGCGAGCTGGTTCACCCCAAAATGACTTAGGTAGTTTTGCCATTTTCAGAATAATTCTCACTTTTTCGATAATGGTACGATTCATCCTTTCAACTACACCATTGTGTTGTGGGGTGCCAGGAACTGTCTTCTCATATCTGATTTTATGGCTTGAGTAGTAATTTTTAAAATCGTTTGAAGTATACTGTCCTCCATTGTCTGTCCTAAGACGCTTTAGTTTTTGACTTGTCTCCCTTTCTACTAGAGCATGGAATTTCTGAAAAACTTGAAATACCTGGTCTTTTGTTCTCAAGAAATGAACCTACAATATTAGTGAAGCATCATCAATAAATGTGAGAAAATATTTATTACCTTCCATTGATTCTACATCTATTAGACTACTAATATCAGAATATACTAAACACGATTTTCTTCTATGAGTTGCTTGAAATGATACCTGGTGTTTTTTTCCAAATAAACAATAATCACAAGAATTCATAATTGTACTTTTGAAAATGAGACGAGTGACTTCTTGGATAGGATTTGCCGCCCCTTCTCACTCATATGGCCCAATTTTTGGTGCCATAAATCTACAGGTGTATCATTTACATCTGCATGTAATCCACCTTCACATATCTAAGCGATTGTCTTGTACAATATGTAGGGAGAATCTTCTTTAGCAATCACCAATGATCCCTTCGTTAGTCTCCACTTCCTATTGAAAAAGTGATTGTTGTACCCGTCTTGATCTAGAGAGATCCATGAAATTAAATTCATTCGCAGATCTAGTGCGTGGCACACATTTTTTAAAATTAATGTGCATCCAACATTTGTCTTGATACAAATGTCGCCAATCCTCACAATCTTTAAGTGACTTGTATTTCCCATCTTTACCATTCCAAAGTCTCCTGTTTTCTTCCTACAAAAGAATTCTCTTACTGGTGTGGTATGGTAGGATGCTGCTGTGTCAACCACCCATTCGAACTCTAGGCTTGTTAAGTGCATGCATTCCTCCTCCTCGTGAAAGAAGAGAACCACCGAATCATCATTGTGAACTGCAACAGTTGCGTTGTCATCATTCTTTTGTCCACTGTTCTCGCCTCGACCTTTATTTGGGAAATCTCTTTTGAACTGACCGGGTTGACCACAACTGTAGCAGTTTCTACCCTTTGACTGGTTCCTAGATTTCCATGAGCTTTGGATTTATCACGGCTACTCTATGAGCACGTAATTTTTGCCCTAAGAAAATTATTCCTAAAATCCAAACAAAATAATTTTTCTCTATTTTTACAAATTTTGTTGATATTTTTGCATTTTTCGTGTTAATTAGCTGCATAATAATTCATATTAAAAAATACAAAAAATATGCATATGCATTAGGATTTTTAATTTTTATAAATTTAGTATTAATTCATTTCGGAACAATTTAAGTAAAAATCAAAAAAATAGCATTTTAGTGTTTCAATTGAAAATTGCTATAAAATAGTTATTAAATAAATTTTAGAATTTAATTAGTTTTAGTTTAACAATTTTATAAAATCAGAAAAAATAATATATAAATCTGGAAAAAGAAAATATACAAAAAATAAAGATACAAAAATACAAAAGGAAAATACAATACAAAATAATATGATGAAATACAAGAAGGTAAATAATTTTGGGCCAAGTACCCCAGCCCAAAATAATAAACACCCAGCCCAGGCCCAAATTAAATAACCCGGTCTGCCCCCATATACAAAACGACGCCGTTTAGAGGTTTTTAATCTCAGCCCTTGATCCCTGATGATCTAACGGACAGGGTTGATCTCATTACTAAAAGAAACGACGTCGTATAAGGGCTCAAGGAATATGAGCCGTTGAAATATTTTAATCCAACGGTTGGGGGCGATTATTATTCTTTTAATATATCTAATACAAAACCTAAAAAAATCATTTTTATATCCCTTCGTTTCCTTCCCCAGTTTAGCCGCCTCTAATCCCCTGACCAAACCCGCCGGAACCCTACCGGCAGGAAACGACACCTTCACTAACCAACCTTCAAATTACACCATAGAACTACCAAGAGCCACTGATTCTACCCCTCTACTTCTTTTCTTTCAAACATAGCCCTATTTGCTCGAATATTAAAGATTGTGTCGCCGGAACCCAAACTCCGGCGAACACAACCTTGTCCAATCCAACCCAAATTCACACCATAACTTCTCCTTGACACCATCAATATGATTCTGAAAGTTTTGAGCTTAAAAGCCATCTGGAGTGGCTCGAATATAAGTTTAAAAATTCTCTGGTGAAGACAAAAAATTTTTAAAAAAAATTACCACAAACCCCTTTGTTCTTGGAGATTTTGACGACTAAAAAAACAAGAAAGAAAAGACTGTCCAATGGTTAAAGAAAAAGCTAAGTTTTCTTTCTTTTTTTTTGCTTCTTTTTCTTTTATTTCTTGCATGTGATTGTTTTTAATTGTTTTCCGTTATTTGTCTTTTAATTTCTATTTGTTACTAGGGTTTACTGATTTTTATTAAGGAAATAGCAGTTTTTAATTTCTATTTGATTACTTTCAATAAATAAGTAATTAGATATTATATTAGGATAATTACTAATAGATTTTGTTTAAATTCTGATTTAGTAAATAACTTGATTAGTAAGATTGGATTTTTTGAACAGTGTGATTGTTTTAGCTTCTGATATTTGTTAATTGGCATGTTTGGTTATAGCTGTTAAATCTTTAATTAGTAGTT
>MDKF010625822.1:0-15565 GCA_026770625.1 Nicotiana glauca | reverse complement strand
GAATACAACAACTTTTAAAGTAAAACCTCCGTTCTACGGGCGGGCTCCTGAATGCAACAACTTAAAAACTAACACATCTGTTCTACGGGCAGGCTCCCGAATGCAGCAATCTTAAATGTAACACCTCCGTTCTACGAGCGGGCTCCCGAATGCAGCAGCCTAAAAGTAACACCTCCGTTCTACGGGCGGTCTCCCAAATGTGACAACTGAAAAAGTAACACATCTGTTCCATGGGCGGGCTCTCGACTTCGACAATCTAAAAGTAACACCTCTGTTCTATGGGCGGGCTCCCGAATGCAACAACATTTAATGTAACACCTTCGTTCTACGGGCGGGCTCCCGAATACAACAACTTTTAAAGTAACACCTCCGTTCTACGGGCGGGCTCGCGAATGTGACAACTGAAAAAGTAACACATCTGTCCTACGGGCGGGCTCTCGACTTCGAAAATCTAAAAGTAACACCTCTGTTCTATGGGCGGGCTCCCGAATGCAACAACTTTTAATGTACCACCTTCGTTCTACGGGCGGGCTCCCGAATACAACAACTTTTAAAGTAACACCTCCGTTCTACGGGCGGGCTCGCGAATGTGACAACTGAAAAAGTAACACATCTGTCCTACGGGCGGGCTCTCGACTTCGAAAATCTAAAAGTAACACCTCTGTTCTATGGGCGGGCTCCCGAATGCAACAACTTTTAATGTACCACCTTCGTTCTACGGGCGGGCTCCCGAATACAACAACTTTTAAAGTAACACCTCCGTTCTACGGGCGGGCTCGCGAATGTGACAACTGAAAAAGTAACACATCTGTCCTACGGGCGGGCTCTCGACTTCGAAAATCTAAAAGTAACACCTCTGTTCTATGGGCGGGCTCCCGAATGCAACAACTTTTAATGTACCACCTTCGTTCTACGGGCGGGCTCCCGAATACAACAACTTTTAAAGTAACACCTCCGTTCTACGGGCGGGCTCGCGAATGTGACAACTGAAAAAGTAACACATCTGTCCTACGGGCGGGCTCTCGACTTCGAAAATCTAAAAGTAACACCTCTGTTCTATGGGCGGGCTCCCGAATGCAACAACTTTTAATGTACCACCTTCGTTCTACGGGCGGGCTCCCGAATACAACAACTTTTAAAGTAACACCTCCGTTCTACGGGCGGGCTCGCGAATGTGACAACTGAAAAAGTAACACATCTGTCCTACGGGCGGGCTCTCGACTTCGAAAATCTAAAAGTAACACCTCTGTTCTATGGGCGGGCTCCCGAATGCAACAACTTTTAATGTACCACCTTCGTTCTACGGGCGGGCTCCCGAATACAACAACTTTTAAAGTAACACCTCCGTTCTACGGGCGGGCTCGCGAATGTGACAACTGAAAAAGTAACACATCTGTCCTACGGGCGGGCTCTCGACTTCGAAAATCTAAAAGTAACACCTCTGTTCTATGGGCGGGCTCCCGAATGCAACAACTTTTAATGTACCACCTTCGTTCTACGGGCGGGCTCCCGAATACAACAACTTTTAAAGTAACACCTCCGTTCTACGGGCGGGCTCGCGAATGTGACAACTGAAAAAGTAACACATCTGTCCTACGGGCGGGCTCTCGACTTCGAAAATCTAAAAGTAACACCTCTGTTCTATGGGCGGGCTCCCGAATGCAACAACTTTTAATGTACCACCTTCGTTCTACGGGCGGGCTCCCGAATACAACAACTTTTAAAGTAACACCTCCGTTCTACGGGCGGGCTCGCGAATGTGACAACTGAAAAAGTAACACATCTGTCCTACGGGCGGGCTCTCGACTTCGAAAATCTAAAAGTAACACCTCTGTTCTATGGGCGGGCTCCCGAATGCAACAACTTTTAATGTACCACCTTCGTTCTACGGGCGGGCTCCCGAATACAACAACTTTTAAAGTAACACCTCCGTTCTACGGGCGGGCTCGCGAATGTGACAACTGAAAAAGTAACACATCTGTCCTACGGGCGGGCTCTCGACTTCGAAAATCTAAAAGTAACACCTCTGTTCTATGGGCGGGCTCCCGAATGCAACAACTTTTAATGTACCACCTTCGTTCTACGGGCGGGCTCCCGAATACAACAACTTTTAAAGTAACACCTCCGTTCTACGGGCGGGCTCGCGAATGTGACAACTGAAAAAGTAACACATCTGTCCTACGGGCGGGCTCTCGACTTCGAAAATCTAAAAGTAACACCTCTGTTCTATGGGCGGGCTCCCGAATGCAACAACTTTTAATGTACCACCTTCGTTCTACGGGCGGGCTCCCGAATACAACAACTTTTAAAGTAACACCTCCGTTCTACGGGCGGGCTCGCGAATGTGACAACTGAAAAAGTAACACATCTGTCCTACGGGCGGGCTCTCGACTTCGAAAATCTAAAAGTAACACCTCTGTTCTATGGGCGGGCTCCCGAATGCAACAACTTTTAATGTACCACCTTCGTTCTACGGGCGGGCTCCCGAATACAACAACTTTTAAAGTAACACCTCCGTTCTACGGGCGGGCTCGCGAATGTGACAACTGAAAAAGTAACACATCTGTCCTACGGGCGGGCTCTCGACTTCGAAAATCTAAAAGTAACACCTCTGTTCTATGGGCGGGCTCCCGAATGCAACAACTTTTAATGTACCACCTTCGTTCTACGGGCGGGCTCCCGAATACAACAACTTTTAAAGTAACACCTCCGTTCTACGGGCGGGCTCGCGAATGTGACAACTGAAAAAGTAACACATCTGTCCTACGGGCGGGCTCTCGACTTCGAAAATCTAAAAGTAACACCTCTGTTCTATGGGCGGGCTCCCGAATGCAACAACTTTTAATGTACCACCTTCGTTCTACGGGCGGGCTCCCGAATACAACAACTTTTAAAGTAACACCTCCGTTCTACGGGCGGGCTCGCGAATGTGACAACTGAAAAAGTAACACATCTGTCCTACGGGCGGGCTCTCGACTTCGAAAATCTAAAAGTAACACCTCTGTTCTATGGGCGGGCTCCCGAATGCAACAACTTTTAATGTACCACCTTCGTTCTACGGGCGGGCTCCCGAATACAACAACTTTTAAAGTAACACCTCCGTTCTACGGGCGGGCTCGCGAATGTGACAACTGAAAAAGTAACACATCTGTCCTACGGGCGGGCTCTCGACTTCGAAAATCTAAAAGTAACACCTCTGTTCTATGGGCGGGCTCCCGAATGCAACAACTTTTAATGTACCACCTTCGTTCTACGGGCGGGCTCCCGAATACAACAACTTTTAAAGTAACACCTCCGTTCTACGGGCGGGCTCCTGAATGCAACAACTTAAAAAGTAACACCTCCATTCTACGGGCGGGCTCCCGAATGTAGCAATCTTAAATGTAACACCTCCGTTCTATGGGCGGGCTCCCGAATGCAGCAGCTTAAAAGTAACACCTCCGTTCTACGGGCGGGCTCCCAAATGTGACAACTGAAAAAGTAACACTCCGTTCTACGGGCGGGTTCCCGAATGCAACAACTTTTAAAGTAACACCTCTGTTCTATGGGCGGGCTCCCCAATGCAACAACTTTTAAAGTAATACCTCCATTCTACGAGTGGTCTCCCGAATTGAACAATTTAAAAGTAACACCTCCGTTCTACGGGCGGGCTCCCGAATGCAACAACTGAAAAAGTAACACCTCCGTTCTACAGGCCAGCTCCCGACTGCAACAACTGAAAAAGTAACACCTCCGTTCTACGGGCGAGCTCCCGAATGCAACAACTGAAAAAGTAACACCTCCATTCTACGGGCGGGCTCCCGAATGCAACAACTTTTAAAGCAAAACCTCCGTTCTACAGGCGGGCTCCCGAATGCAGCAATCTTAAATGTAACACCTCCGTTTTACGGGCGGGCTCCCGAATGCAACAACTTTTAAAGCAAAACCTCCGTTCTACAGGCGGGCTCCCGAATGCAGCAATCTTAAATGTAACACCTCCGTTTTACGGGCGGGCTCCCGAATGCAACAACTTTTAAAGCAAAACCTCCGTTCTACAGGCGGGCTCCCGAATGCAGCAATCTTAAATGTAACACCTCCGTTTTACGGGCGGGCTCCCGAATGCAACAACTTTTAAAGCAAAACCTCCGTTCTACAGGCGGGCTCCCGAATGCAGCAATCTTAAATGTAACACCTCCGTTTTACGGGCGGGCTCCCGAATGCAACAACTGAAAAAGTAACACCTTCGTTCTACGGGCGGGCTCCCGAATACAACAACTTTTAAAGTAACAACTCCGTTCTACGGGCGGGCTCCTGAATGCAGCTGCCTAAAAGTAACACCTCTGTTCTACGGGCGGTCTCCCGAATGTGACAACTGAAAAAGTAGCACCTCCGTTCTACGGGCGGGCTCCCGAATACAACAACTTTTAAAGTAACACCTTCGTTCTACGGGCGGGCTCCCGAATGCAACAACTGAAAAAGTAACACCTCCATTCCACGGGCGAGCTCCCGAATGCAACAACTTTTATAGTAATACCTCAGTTCTACGGGCGGGCTCCCGAATGCAACAACTAAAAAATTAACACCTCCGTTCTACGGGCGGGCTCCCGAATGCAGCAATCTTAAATGTAACACCTCCGTTCTACGGGCGGGCTCCCTAATGCAACAACTTAAAAAGTAACACCTCCGTTCTACGGGCGGGCTCCTGAATACAACAACTTTTAAAGTAAAACCTCCGTTCTACGGGCGGGCTCCCGAATGCAACAACTTAAAAACTAACACCTCCGCTCTACGGGCGGGCTCCCAAATGCAGCAATCTTAAATGTAACAACTCCGTTCTACGGACGGGCTCCCGAATGCAGCAGTCTAAAAGTAACACCTCCGTTCTACGGGCGGTCTCCCGAATGTGACAACTGAAAAAGTAACACATTTGTTCTACGGGCGGGCTCTCGACTTCGACAATCTAAAAATAACACCTTCGTTCTATAGGCGAGCTCCCGAATGCAACAACTTTTAAAGTAACACCTTCGTTCTGCGGGCGGGCTCCCGAATACAACAACTTTCAAAGTAACACCTATGTTCTACGGGCGGGCTCCCGAATGCAACAACTTAAAAAGTAACACCTCCGTTCTACGGGCGGGCTCCCGAATGTAGCAATCTTAAATGTAACACCTCCGTTTTATGGGCGGGCTCCCGAATGCAGCAGCTTAAAAGTAACACCTCTGTTCTACGGGCGGGCTCCCGAATGTGACAACTGAAAAAGTAACACTTCCGTTCTACGGGCGGACTCCCGAATGCAACGACTTTTAAAGTGACACCTCTGTTCAACGGGTGGGCTCCCGAATGCAACAACTTTTAAAGTAATACCTCCATTCTACGAGCGGTCTCCCGAATCGAACAATTTAAAAGTAACACCTCCGTTCTACGGGCGGGCTCCCAAATGCAACAAATGAAAAAGTAACACCTCCGATCTACGGGCCGGCTCCCGAATGTAACAACTGAAAAAGTAACACCTCCATTCTATGGGCGGGCTCCCGAATGCAGCAATCTTAAATATAACAACTCCGTTCTACGGGCGAGCTCCCGAATGCAACAACTGAAAAAGTAACACCTCCGTTCTACGGGCGAGCTCCCGAATACAACAACTTTTAAAGCAAAACCTCTGTTCTACGGGCGGGCTCCCGAATGCAACAACTTAAAAACTAACACCTCCATTCTACGGGCGGGCTCCGGAATGCAGCAATCTTAAATGTAACACCTCTATTCTACGGGCGGGCTCCCGAATGCACCAGCCTAAAAGTAACACCTCCGTTCTATGGGCGGGCTCTTGACTTCGACAATCTAAAAGTAACACCTCCGTTCTATGGGCAGGCTCCCGAATGCAACAACTTTTAAAGTAACACCTTCATTCAATAGGCGGGCTCCCGAATGCAACAACTGAAAAAGTAACACCTCCATTCCACGGGCGGGCTCCCGAATGCAACAACTTTTAAAGTAACACCTCAGTTCTACGGGCGGGCTCCCGAATGCAACAACTTAAAAATTAACACCTCCGTTCTACGGGCGGGCTCCCGAATGCAACAACTTTTAAAGTAACACCTCCGTTCTACGGGCGGGCTCCCGAATGCAGCAATCTTAAATGTAACACCTCCGTTCTACAGGCGGGCTCCCGAATGCAGCAGCTTAAAAGTAACCCCTCCATTCTACGGGCGGGCTCCCGAATGCAGCAATCTTAAATGTAACACCTCCGTTCTACAGGCGGGCTCCCGAATGCAGCAGCTTAAAAGTAACCCCTCCATTCTACGGGCGGGCTCCCGAATGCAGCAATCTTAAATGTAACACCTCCGTTCTACAGGCGGGCTCCCGAATGCAGCAGCTTAAAAGTAACCCCTCCATTCTACGGGCGGGCTCCCGAATGCAGCAATCTTAAATGTAACACCTCCGTTCTACAGGCGGGCTCCCGAATGCAGCAGCTTAAAAGTAACCCCTCCATTCTACGGGCGGGCTCCCGAATGCAGCAATCTTAAATGTAACACCTCCGTTCTACAGGCGGGCTCCCGAATGCAGCAGCTTAAAAGTAACCCCTCCATTCTACGGGCGGGCTCCCGAATGCAGCAATCTTAAATGTAACACCTCCGTTCTACAGGCGGGCTCCCGAATGCAGCAGCTTAAAAGTAACCCCTCCATTCTACGGGCGGGCTCCCGAATGCAGCAATCTTAAATGTAACACCTCCGTTCTACAGGCGGGCTCCCGAATGCAGCAGCTTAAAAGTAACCCCTCCATTCTACGGGCGGGCTCCCGAATGCAGCAATCTTAAATGTAACACCTCCGTTCTACAGGCGGGCTCCCGAATGCAGCAGCTTAAAAGTAACCCCTCCATTCTACGGGCGGGCTCCCGAATGCAGCAATCTTAAATGTAACACCTCCGTTCTACAGGCGGGCTCCCGAATGCAGCAGCTTAAAAGTAACCCCTCCATTCTACGGGCGGGCTCCCGAATGCAGCAATCTTAAATGTAACACCTCCGTTCTACAGGCGGGCTCCCGAATGCAGCAGCTTAAAAGTAACCCCTCCATTCTACGGGCGGGCTCCCGAATGCAGCAATCTTAAATGTAACACCTCCGTTCTACAGGCGGGCTCCCGAATGCAGCAGCTTAAAAGTAACCCCTCCATTCTACGGGCGGGCTCCCGAATGCAGCAATCTTAAATGTAACACCTCCGTTCTACAGGCGGGCTCCCGAATGCAGCAGCTTAAAAGTAACCCCTCCATTCTACGGGCGGGCTCCCGAATGCAGCAATCTTAAATGTAACACCTCCGTTCTACAGGCGGGCTCCCGAATGCAGCAGTTTAAAAGTAAAACCTCCATTCTACGGGCGGGCTCCCGAATGTGACAACTGAAAAAGTAACACCTCCGTTCTACGGGCGGGCTCCCAAATGCAACAACTTTTAAAGTAACACCTCTGTTCTACGGGCGGGCTCCCGAATGCAACAACTGAAAAAGTAACACCTCCATTCCACGGGCGGGCTCCCGAATGCAGCAACTTTTAAAGTAACACCTCCGTTCTACGGGCGGGCTCCCGAATGCAACAACTTAAAAATTAACACCTCCGTTCTACGGGCGGGCTCCCGAATGCAGCAATCTTAAATGTAACACCTCCGTTCTATGGGCGGGCTCCCAAATGCAGCAACTTAAAAGTAACACCTCTATTCTACGGTCGGGCTCCCGAATGCGACAACTGAAAAAGTAACACCTCCGTTCTACGGGCGGGCTCCCGACTTCGATAATCTAAAAGTAAAACCTTCGTTCTACGGGCGGGCTCCCGAATGCAACAACTTTTAAAGTAACACCTTCGTTCAACGGGCGGGCTCCTCAATGCAACAATTTAAAAGTAACACCTTCGTTCTACGGGCGGGCTCCCGAATGCAACAACTGAAAAAGTAACACCTCCGTTCTACGGGCTGGCTCCCGACTTCGACAATCTTAAATGTAACACCTCCGTTCTACGGGCGGGCTCCCGAATGTAACAACTTAAAAGTATAACTTAAATTGATTTCCTCATTCCTTCGAGAAAATTTTCAACAATGGCAGAAAATTTTCTGCCCCAGTTTTGGTGATCTTTTTTGTGGTATGCCTTTCCGCCGTCAATAACATTTCCTTTCCTGCTTCAAATCGAAGAAAAATTTCTTAGTTTAAAATGTGACAAGTGGTCATGCCACTCCTGCTGGGGATGGTTTTTTTCCCTTTCTATTTTCCTTGCTTTGCATTCCCAAAACTTGTTGGGGGAATGTTGTTATTTGCTGTGGATTATATCATTCCTGTTGCGGATGATTTTTCGCTCTTTTCCTTCCCCGCTCTGTATTGTCCAACCCTCTTAGAACTTTGGTCTATAGTCTGCCGGGGATGCTTCTTCTTCCCTACGATCCTTATCCATAAATTTCTCAACTGTTGTTTTTCTATTTTTATCCATATTTTCCCTTATCTTTGGTCTGTCCTGCTCGCATTTTGCTTTGCACCATTTTGGTAATTGGTAGTAAGCTCTGAAAAATCTTTCTCAAAAACAAACTGCGGGAAAAAAAAGTCTTTAAACAAAGAAAGTGATGACTTCAAAAGATAGAAAAAGAAAATGTCTTTTTGAACAAATGCCGGGGAAAAAGAAAAAAGAAAAAGAACTTATCTGAACCGTATAACCGGTCCCAATGATCACGTCGTGCATTCCGGATCTAACCAACCCAGTCTATTTATCAATCAATCTTTCTGATGGCTTTATTTTGCTGGGGATGAGTAAGCACCCCCATTCTTTGCCAAATGCGAATCCTTTCCGCCAATCTTATATTGTCGCCTCATAGTGCCCTTCGAGGGGTTTTCACTAATAAGACTCTCTCATTTCTCTCAACTCCCGTCGCCTTATGGTGCCTGTGAAGGTTTTCACCATAAGTCTCTCTCATTTTGTTTCTCTCAGCTTTCGTCGCCTTATGGTGCCTATAAAAGTTTTCACCGATAAGACTCTCTCATTTTATTTTTCTTTCTCCGCTGGGGATTGGAGTGTTACCGATAAGATTCTCTCCACATGGGTTCTTTTGGCTATCAATTCCTTCAGCTAATGATCCTCATTCAGTCGGGGATCAGTGTGTTACTCTCGGCTTTCATTTGCCTGACTTGGCACCTCTCGGATACTGATCGTGTGGTCTTTTTGGACATCAACATGGTTTTTTGTGCGGGATAAAAGAAAAGATATCAAAAATTCGAAATAACTTTGATGGGTAAAACATTACAACTCTTGGAATCAAACTTTTCCCAAAATTTTTAAAATATAACTTCTGCCCCAGTTTTCTTGCTTGGGGGATTTTTTATTTTTATTACACTTTGACCGAGCCGTGAGGCGCCTACGTATCGTTTTTGAGGAATCAAGTCGAATGTAGTTCACTTTATTAATGATTCCAAGAGAGGGGTATGAAAGAATAAATAAGGCTCCAAGGGGGAATCAAAGGTTAAAGTGTTTTGGATAGAAGAATGAATTGCCTCCGTCATTTCATTTTTCTATAAATGCCAAGTACAAACCAACAAACGACAAACAATTACAATCAAGGAAATCATACATAATATCTCTTGACTATATCAGAATTGATAGCCATGTCGATACATCTTCCCTCGACATCTGTCAGACACAAGGCGCCATAGGATAACACTCTGGTCACAATGAATGGTCCTTGCCAATTTGGGGCGAACTTGCCCTTTGCTTCGGCCTGATGTGGCAGGATTCGTTTCAGCACCTTCTGTCCCACTTCAAATTTCTTGGGACGCACCCTCTTATTATACGCTCTTGCCATCCTCTTTTGATACAATTGGCCATGACATACTGCTGCCAATCTCTTTTCATCAATCAGGCTCAACTGCTCCAATCGGGCTTTGACCCATTTATCATCATCAATCCCAGCCTCAGCGACAATCCGGGGAGACGGAATTTCAACCTCTGCTGGTATCACTGCTTCAGTTCCGTATACCAACGAATAAGGAGTTGCACCTACTGAAGTACGAACAGTAGTGCGATAACCAAGCAATGCAAATGGTAGCTTTTCATGACATTGCCTAGATCCTTCTACCATCTTCCTCAATATATTCTTTATGTTCTTGTTGGCTGCCTCAACCGCGCCATTCGCCTTGGGACGATACGGGGTGGAATTATGGTGCGTAATCTTGAAC
Organism: Nicotiana glauca; assembly: GCA_026770625.1. NCBI lineage: Eukaryota > Viridiplantae > Streptophyta > Magnoliopsida > Solanales > Solanaceae > Nicotiana > Nicotiana glauca. The sequence goes on along the minus strand of MDKF010625822.1, from coordinate 5,388 downwards.
TGTTGACATACTTCTTTCATCAAACTACTGTTAAGATTAGCACCATTATCCGTGATGATCACCTTTTGGATCCCAAATCTACAGATGATATGGGAATGAACAAAATCTACCACCGCCTTCTTTGTTACCAACTTAAAAGTCTTAGCTTCAACCCATTTTGTGAAATAGTCGATGGTCACTAGAATGAACCTATGACCGTTGGAAGCTGCCGGCTCAATAGGTCCAATGACATCCATGCCCCATGCAACAAAGGGCCAAGGTGTTGACATTGTATGCAATTCTGTCGGCGGAGAATGAATCAAATCTCCGTGTATCTGACACTGATGTCATTTTCGGACAAAACTGATACAATCATGCTCCATAGTGAGCCAATAATATACTGCTCGAAGAATCTTCTTCGCCAATACATATCCGCTCATATGAGGCCCACAGACTCCGGCATGTACCTCCATCATCATTGTCGTGGCTTGACCGGCATCTATACATCTCAGCAAACCCAAATCTGGGGTTCTTTTGTATAGCATTCCTCCATTGAGGAAAAATCCATTTTCCAATCGCCGAATGTCTCTTTTTTGATCTCTCGTGGCCTGCTCTGGGTATATCTCCATCCTGAGGTATTCTTTGACATCATATAACCATGGCTCGCCAACCATTTCTTTCTCTACCATGTTGCAATAGGCATGCTGATCACGAACCTGAATATGAAATGGGTCAACATGAATTTTGTCTGGGTGGTCTCACATCGATTCTAAAGTGGACAAAGCATCGGCAACCTCATTGTGAACTCTTGGGATGTGTCTGAACTCCACTGATCAAAATCGCTTGCTTAGATCCTGCAAACATTGTCGATATGGTATAAGCTTCAAATCCCGTGTTTCCCATTCACCTTGAATCTGATGCACCAAGAGGTCCGAGTCTCCCAAGACCAAGACGTCTTGGTTATCCATATCTGCAGCTAACCGTAGGCCCAAAATGCACGCCTCATACTCAGCCATGTTATTGGTACAATAGAAACGCAGCTAAGCCGTAATAGGATAATGATGTCTTGTTTCAGAAATAAGTACTACTCTTATTCCAACTCCCTTTGCATTTGCAGCTCCATTAAAGTAAAGCTTCCACCCTGGTTCCTCGGTAAATTCTAACTCATCTATATGCATCACTTCTTCATCAGGAAAATACGTCCTCAATGGCTTGTATTCTTCATCAACAGGATTCTCAGCCAAGTGATCGGCCAATGCTTGGGCTTTCATGGCCGTCCTCGTCACATAGACGATGTCAAATTCTGTGAGTAATATCTGCCATTTCGCCAACCTCCCTGTGGGCATAGGCTTCTAGAAAAAATACAATTTAGTGGATCCAAGCGTGAAATGAGATAAGTAGTATATGATGACAGATAATGTTTCAATTTTTGTGCCACCCAAGTTAGGGCGCAACATGTCTTCTCAAGTTGAGTGTACTTAACCTCATATATTGTAAACTTCTTGCTGAGATAATATATGGCTTACTCCTTTCTTCCTGTAATGTCTTGTTGCCCCAGTACGCAACCAAACGAATTCTCCAGGGCCGTTAAATAGAGAATCAATGGTCTTCCCGGCTTGGGTGGAACCAATATGGGTGGATTTGATAGATACCCTTTGATTTGGTCAAATGCTTCCTGACATTCTACTGTCCATTCTACCGCAGCATCTTTCTTCAGTATCCGAAGTATGGGCTCACAAGTCGTTGTGAGTTGAGCGATGAACCTGCTGATATAATTCAACGTTCCCAACAGACTTATCACTTCTGTTTTGTTCTTCGACGGTGGCAATTCCTGGATGGATTTGATTTTTGATGGGTCCAACTCAATGCCTCGCCGACTGATGATGAATCCCAAACGTTTTCCAGACGGAACACCAAATGCACATTTGGTCGGGTTGAGCTTAATATCGTACCTTCGAAGTCTTTGGAAGAACTTCCTTAGCCCTGCCACGTGGTCTTCCTGGCAATTGGATTTTATGATCACATCATCTACGTACACTTCAATCTCTTTGTGTATCATGTCATGAAATACAGTAGTCATTGCTCTCGTGTATGTTGCCCCAGCATTTTTCAAGACAAAAGGCATCACCCGGTAGCAATAAGTCCCCCATGGCGTAATGAAAGCCGTCTTTTCCGTATCTTCTTCATCCATCAGGATCTGATAATACCCAGCATAACAATCTACAAATGACCCGATCTCACGTCTAGCACAATTATCGATCAAAATATGAATGTTGGGTAATGGAAAGTTATCTTTTAGGCTCGCCCTGTTCAGATTGCGGTAATCGACACATACCCTAATCTTCCCATCTTTCTTCGGCACTGGCACCACATTAGCCAACCAATCAAGATATCGAGTGACCCGAATAACCTTTGCCTACAGTTGCTTGGTTACTTCTTCTTTAATCTTCACACTCATGTCTGTTTTGAACTTCCTCAATTTTTGCTTGACGGGAGGGCATGCCGGGTCAGTGGGCAATTTGGGAAAAACTAGATCGGTGCTTAAGCCTGGCATGTCATCATATGACCATGCAAAAACATCTTTGAATTCAATGAGTGCTTTGATTAGTTCCTCACTGATGTTCGGCTCAACGTGGATGCTGATTTTGGTTTCCCTGACATTGTCTGCATCCCCCAAATTGACAACATCAGTGTCATTCAAACTGGGCTTGGGTTTCTCTTCGAACTGGCTTAATTGTCTGTTTATCTCTTCAAAGGCTTCATCCTCATCGTATTCCTATTAACCATCATAATCGACCTCTTGTACAATTAGTTTGGGATTAGATTGATTTTTTAGACTGAGTTGAAGATCCGTTGTGCATGCCATGTCATTAGAACCAGTATAAAGAGAACTGTTCAGAAAGAGAAAAGAAGTAAACTAAGTTAAACAAAATAAAAGAGAAACTTTCACTTTATTAAAATGTGGGATAACAGAGTTTCACACTTTTGTTGAATACAAAATAAAACAAGAACTGGATTACAACTCTGGGATAATCCAAAAAACAAGAAGGAAAAATCCAGAGCCTACTACCAAGACTCCCTCCAGGTAGGAAGAAGAGTAGCCGTCCAATTGTTGATACTGGACCTAGGCCCCACAAACTGTATATCTGCCCTAGTTGAACCTTCTCCAGCTTCTATTACTTTGACGTCGGCGAACAGCCTTTCGAAACACTGGTTCAAATCTCCATCTGACCCAATTAGTGGTCCGAGAACTTTGGGGAGTGACAACCTTTTGATGCATGCTCTGACAAAGGATCTGGAGAGACGGGAAACTAGCTTGGAAAGAACCTAAACTCTCTTCTTCAATTTTCGAGCACGTCTTACGTCTGATGCGGTATGCTTGAATCCCAGCCCGAAAGTGTCCAGATTCTTGGGAAAAGAAACTGGCTGGACAATACCCTACAGATCAACCCCCAAGCCTTTTCCTGGTACAAACCCGCTGTTTAACATTTCCGAGGCTATCATGAAGGTGGCTGCTGCGATTCTGGGCAGTGGAAGGTTCTTGCCTTCAGAAATTTTGTCGACTGAGACTACATCAAAAATCTGGTAAACCCAGGGACCTTTGTCATCATCGGTTTCTATGAATGGTACAATGGCATCACCCACAGTGCCTGTACCATCATCCTCGTGCACCACTATCTCGTGCCTGTCCCACTCAAATTTCACCATCTGGTGCAATGTGGAAGGTACTGCTTTGGCGGCATAAATCCAGAGTCGCCCCAATAGGAGATTGTATGATACTGCCACGTCTACCACTTGGAATTCCATGGTGAATTCCATTGGACCGATGGTCAATTCCAGTATGATATCACCCACCGTGTCAGTACCACCCCCATCAAAACCTCAGACACAGACGTTGTTCCTGTGAATTCGGTCATGATCAACCTTCAACTCGTTCAGAGTAGTCAAAGTACAAATATTGGCGCTCGAATCATTATCAATCAATACTCGGGTGACCACCGATTCTTCGCATTTCACGGTCAAGTGTAGGGCTTTGTTGTGTTCTGTACCCTCTACCAGCAATTCATCATCAGAAAACGTCACCATGTTTACCTAGAAGATTTTGTGCACTATCGTTTCCAAGTGATTTACAGAGATTTTATCCGGAACATGAGCCTCGTTCAGGATTTTCATTAGTGCCTGACTGTGGTCACTGGAGTGGATCAACGAGGATAGCAACGAAATCTGTGTCGGAGTCTTTCTTAACTGCTCCACAATGGAATAGTCTTGGGCCTTCATTTTCTTCAAAAACTTCTCTGCCTCTTCCTCCATCACGGGTTTCTTTATCACCGCTGGGTTGGACCTTCTTAACTCTACGGGAGCAAAACACCTCCCCGAACGAGTTAACCCCTGGGCTTCACATATTTATTCCACAACCTCCTTCCCCTTGTACGTTACCATCGCTTTACTGTAGCTCCAAGGCATGTCTTTCTCGCTGATTATCGGCATCTGCATTACTGGCCTGATAACAACTGTCCTTGTGCATGCCGGCTTGCTTGGTACCCCTTGCACCGTTACTTTTACCGGTTCTGGATTCTTTGGAACAACAAGCGAACTCTTCCACATTACCATCACTGGCTTGACATTTACTTTCTCCAACTGTACCTCTGCTTCCCCATCGGTTGACTTTTCTTTTGGACTAGCACGGATCATCATCACCGTCTGTGAGGGTTTCTTTAGCTCCCCTCCTTCGTGCACAAGCTCGATCATGTGGGTTTCGTGGTGTGCTAGCAATGGGTTCTGATTGATGTTGGGCGCCTCTGGTGTCTGAACCTCGATCTTGTTGGTGTCAATAATATCTTGCACCGCACATTTCAACTTCCAACACTTCTCGGTATCATGTCCGGGAGCCCCCGAACAATACTCACATCTTACCGAGTGGTCCATATTTTGGGGACGGGAATTTGGCAATCTGGGCTCAACAGGACTCAACAAACCTAATTGCCTTAATTTGTGGAACAAAGCAGTATAGGTTTCTCCCAACTCAGTGAAGGTTCTTTGTTTCTGCACCCTTTCATTTCTGAAAGCCTGATTCCCCCAGAAACCTATCCCTGGAGGGTTCCTGTAGTCCCTTGGTGGTGGATAGGTGTTTTGTGGAGGTGGGTATGTATTTTGTGGAGATGGATACGTATTTTGGGGAGCCAGCGTGCGCCATTGCGTGCGAGCCGGAGGCTGGGTGTATGCATGAGCTTGATGGACGGAAAAGTGTGGTTCTTGTGGTGGGTAGTAGGGCTGTGGAGGGTAATTTAGAGTGTGGGGGTAATTTGGGTGGTGGGGTCTGGATTGGTAGTGAGGGGAAGTGTCACACCTCCTTTCGGCGCTACCGCACCCCGCGAGGGGCGTGGTGGAAGGAGTTTTTCCAATTAAAGG
>MU775729.1:50337-63251 GCA_026770625.1 Nicotiana glauca | reverse complement strand
AAGAAAATAAAAAATCCCCAAGCAAGAAACTGGGGCAAAAGTTGTGTTTATTATAAATAAATCTAATTCCGAAGGTTGTAATTTTAAACCCAAGTTGATTTATTTTGAGCCTTTTATACCTTTTTCCTTCTAGCCCTATCCAAAATCCTACATTACGGTCCAAAGAAAGACCTTCCGATCAGTCTTCAAAAGAGGCCAAGTCAGGCAAATGCGAGAGTCTTATCAGAACATAACACTCTGATTACCAGCAGAAAAGACTCTGATCCCAACAGAAAAGAAATATGAGAGAGTCTTAGCGGTAACACCCCAATCCCCAATTGAAAAGTAAAGCAAATGAGATAGTCTTATCGGTGAAAACCTTCACGGGTACCATAAGGCGATGAAAGCTGAGAGAAATCAAAATGAGAGAGACTTGATAGTGAAAACCTACGGGCATTACAAGTCGAATAGACTAGGAATCAGATGGGAAAAGCCCCTGACGAAGATTGTGAAAGATGATTGACGACAGAGGATAGGCCATATGTGCATGTCATGACCATTAGAGTCGGTATCCGCGTTTGATAGGTTTTTATTTTGTAGTTTCTCTTGTTAGAGAGTTATTTCTTTCCTTGGTTTTTTATTCTGTTCCTTTTTATCTTTCTTCTTTCATAAAAAAAAAACATTTCCCCAATAGAGTCTGGTTGTGAGAGATGACTTCAGAACCTGCCATCAGCTTTCCAATTATGCAAGACGGGATCTGATTAGAACATCCAAGTGGTATAAGCCAGGAAGGAATAAGCGCAAAGGCCAGTGTCCAGAAGCATATTCCCCAGCAAGAGGAGATTGACAGAAGGATGGATCAGTGTCAAGGAGGATATCTCCAGCAAAAAGCGAAGGTTAATGACCTCAAGGCCAAGGCCAATGAGACTAGAAGGCCCTAGGGTGTTCTTTTACCTATACAATACCTATACTACCCTTACCATAGCTTTGAATTTACTATTTCTAATAAAACTACCCTTTTTCATGCCTAAACTACCCCTGAAACCCTCTTGAAATTACTAACCAACCCAAACCCCTTTACTTTAGTTAATATTGACTATGGTTAACCTTATTTAATCTAAATCAGCTATAACCAATCTTAAAATTGAACCTAATCAGTACTAATTATCACTAATATTGTCTCAACCACTAATAAACCACTAAAACAAAATTATGAGCTGTATTTAAACTAAATTCGAATCAAATCCAAGGAAACAAAACAAACAGAAATTAATAAGAACAAACTAGGATCCTAGTTAACAAATTAATCAGAAATTAAACCTATACTACTGAATTAAAATCCCTATCAAGTAAATTTGAACTAAACTAATTACCAAAACAGGATTAGTTCCTAAAACAAGATCATAATTGTGTTTCATGCATTAAACACTAATCCGATTAAATAACAGGGAATCTAATTAAACTAACAAGCTACCAGAAACTAACAAAGATCAGAATTAAACTTAAAAATGAAGTTTAAATCAGAACTAACCAATGTTACTAGAACAAATTGCCTAATCAACATCCTAAAACAAATCATGAGAATCAAAGAGAGAACAAAGAAAAATAAAAGAAAAAAAAAAACATGAGAAAACTTACAGATTTAATCTCAAACTCGACTGACATCCCAAATTTGGCTTCTAGTTAATGTTGCATGTTTATTTCATCTAAGATGAAATAAATATGTAACATCAACTTAAACCCAAACGAGCCTTTGAATCCCAAAACAACCTTAATTTCAAAACCCTAGATTGGCGATTTGATAAGTTATAGTGATGTTTGACAACAAATACGTGAAGATTTGTGATGAGGAAGGACGAGTGAGGGTGTGGTGTGATTTTGGAGAATTTTGGAAGCTTTTATATTTTGGCCGGAAATATCGATCTAATATTCGAGGAGTTGGGTTGGGATTTAAAAGAAATAGGTTATGGATTTAGATAGAGGAGGACGGGGAGAATTAGAGGTGTGTTTTTGGGATGATTTGGAGCTTCGTCGCCGGCGGCGGCGGCGATTTCCGGCCGACGGCGTTAGGGCGGAGGCGGTGGTGTTACGGTGTAGGGGGACTTGTACGATGAAGGCGACCTTGGTCTCTAGGATTTGGCAAAAATTTGGATACTTATATTTATTAAATGAGACGAAATCTAGGCTGTTAGATTGAAGAGGATGAAGGGCCAGGATTGACATATGCCAAACGACGTCGTTTTATGTGTGAGGGGGGTCTGGACCGGATTTTTGGGCGTGGGTTAGGCTGACCTGGGGTGAGTTGGGATTGGGATGGGGAATGTTATTTAACAAATGGTCCAAATCAATTAAAAACAACCCTTTTCTTTTTGTTCTTTTTATTTTATAATTGCTTTTATTTATTTTTTGTTTTCCTTTTTGCATTTTTATTTTTCTGATTTTATTTAAAATGCTAAACTAACTAAAAACACCAAAACCAAATAGACTCTAAAAATTATATTTCCTAATTTCAAATTGTAACAATTCCTAATTTAAATGCAACTAAGACAAATTAAAATTATACCTGCAAAAATGACCATTTTTGTTATTTCAACTACTAACTAATCCTAGAATTTGAAATTAAACCTTGAACGCAAATGCCAAGTATTTTTTTGTATTTTTATATGAATTAAATGCGCACAATAAAATTCAAACAATTATCAAAAAATGAAACAAAAATTCACAAAAAATTGTAAAATAATAAAAAAATTATTTTGTTTGAATTTTTGGGAATTACTTGCTTAGGGAAAAAATCACGTGCTCACAGCTGCCCCTCTTTGCCCGAAAACACGAAGAGTTTTCGTGCAAAGATAAGTGAGCGGAAACGAGCGATTTTTGCCAGTTCGCATATTTCGTATGAAGCATTTTGAAAAGTTTTGACCGCACCCTACTTCAGAGGTTGCCTACATATCCTGGGCTAAACAGGAATCAGGTCAGTGTAGTTCGGGAATGTCTGGTAGCTAGGACTACCAGGAGCTGTGATTTCGTTGTTGTTGCTGCTGCTACTGCTCGCTGACCTCCTTATTACACCGTGGTAAAACAAAAAAAGCTTGCCTAAGCTATGATCCATGAATTACAAAGATCCTATCTATGTCTTCAAACTTACTCTTGTGTTGCCTTGAACTTGTATTTTGTATTCTTCCGATGGGATTCTTGTGGTTTCCTTGAATTATGATTGGCAATGTTTTACCATTCTTCTAAATATGTGCCTCTATTCTCCAGGCGGGCTCCTGGTTGCTGACGTTTGAGAAGTATTCCCTTGTTCTCCAGGTGAGCTCCTGATTGCTGAACTTTGAAAAGTTTTCCCTTGTTCTCCAGGTGGGTTCCTGATTGCTAAAATTTGCAAAGTATTCCCTTGTTCTCCAGGTGGGCTCCTGATTGCGACAAAACAGACAAAACAAAGAAAATTTTCTGCCCCAGTTTGATGACTGGGCGCGTTATATGACCAAAATTAAAACTTGAAAGATAAAATTTGCATTATACTTCCCTTATTTTCCAGGTGGGTGCCTGACTGCTTAAACATTGAGATGTATTCCCTTGTTCTCCAGGTGGGCTCCTGATTGCGACAAAACAGACAAAACAAAGAAAATTTTCTGCCCCAGTTTGATGACTGGGCGCGTTATATGACCAAAATTAAAACTTGAAAGATAAAATTTGCATTATACTTCCCTTATTTTCCAGGTGGGTGCCTGACTGCTTAAACATTGAGATGTATTCCCTTGTTCTCCAGGTGGGCTCCTGATTGCGACAAAACAGACAAAACAAAGAAAATTTTCTGCCCCAGTTTGATGACTGGGCGCGTTATATTACCAAAATTAAAACTTGAAAGATAAAATTTGCATTATACTTCCCTTATTTTCCAGGTGGGTGCCTGACTGCTTAAACATTGAAATGTATTCCCTTGTTCTCCAGGTGGGCTCCTGATCGCTGAATTTGAAATGTATTCCCTTGTTCTCTAGGTGGGCTCCTGATTGCTGAATTTAAAAAGTGTTCCCTTGTTCTCCAGGTGGGCTCCTGATTGCGACAAAACAGACAAAACAAAGAAAATTTTCTGCCCCAGTTTGATGATTGGGCGCATTATGTTACTAAATATTAAAACTTGAAAGATAAAATTTGCATTATATTTCTCTTGTTTTCCAGGTGGGTGCTTGACTGCTAAAACTTTGAAATGTATTCCCTTGTTCTCCAGGTGGGCTCCTGATTGCTGAATTTGAAATGTATTCCCTTGTTCTCCAGGTGGGCTCCTGATTGCTGAATTTGAAAAGTATTCCCTTGTTCTCCAGGTGGGCGCCTGATTGTGGAACTTGAAAAGTTTTCCCTTGTTCTCTAGGTGAGCTCCTGAATGCAACAAAATAGACAAACAAAGAAAATTTTCTGCCCCAGTTTGGTAACTGGGGACAACATGTTATCAAATATTAAAAATTAAAGGCTAAAATTGAATTGTACTTCCCTTGTTCTCCAGGTGGGTGCCTGATTGGTGAAGCTTGAAAAGTATTCCCTTGTTCTCCAGGTGGGCGCCTGACTGCTGAACTTGAAAAGTATTCCCTTGTTCTCCAGGTGGGCTCCTGACTGCAACAAAATAGACAAACAAAGAAAATTTTCTACCCCAGTTTGGTGGCTGGGCACATGGGTGAGTGTTAAACTGAATTATTCTACCAACTATTATAAGAATTTGACAGCTAAGTCCTATTATCCAGGGAGCTCCTGACAACTCCTAACAATTACGAACCTAAGTTATACCTTCTAAAAGCATTACTCCCACTATATTTGTTATCTAAAAGGTCTTAAACTACTTCCCATTATCCAGGAGGGTCCTGACAACTTCTAGTTAAAAGGCGGTTTTAACCTAAGCTATATCTATTGCAAGTACGACTTCCACCACATCTTGTTATCGAAACAAACTTTAAAACTACATCCCATTATCCAGGAGGGTCCTGAGAACTCTTAATTGGATCCTACTTCAAACATGCAAACTTTGAAACCACCTTATAATCCTTGGGGTACATTTCTGCTAAATTATGCTACTCATGATTTTTTTAAAATTTAAACTAGGTCCCATTTTCCAGGAGGGTCCTTAAAACTTACCGTCAAACTTGTCTGGTGCCTGCCTTTCCTTGAGGTGGGTTTTTCCGAAACAAATGAAAATTCTGCCCCTGTTTCAATCAAAGAAAAATCTTGTTAGTTTAAATGTGGTGGTTGATTTGTGGCCTTGAACTTTGAGGGAGATTCCTCCTTCGCTTCCCATGATAACTGATTTCCACTCGAAGACCTTGCTTGTTTATGAACTAACCCCTTTCTCTGTCATCCCCGTCACATAAAATACCTTTTCTCCGTTCGGACCCAATATCTTCTATTTGTTACATTTTATGAACTGGCGCCTCCCCAACCTTTGTGTCTTACATGAACCCCCAAGCATATTGATTATTACCAACTCAGCGCGCATGTTATTCTTTCCTGATTTAAATCACTAGCCTTGGCCTCGAGATCTATTGCTCCTTCACTTGCCATGATAATGATTCCTACTCTAAGGCCTTGCTTGTTTATTGACTATCCACTTTCTTTGTTACCCTTGACACAAAGAATACCTCTTCTCCTTTCAGAATCAATTCCCTCTATCTGTTGCATTGCTCATGAACTGACTTCTACCGAACCTTCATGTTTCACATGAATCCAAAAGCACGTCCATTGACCCCTACTCCGTTTGTATGTCATTCTTTCTTGACTTAAACCACTGGCCTTGGCCTTGAGGTCTACTGCTCCTTCATTCGGCATAATAACTTTGATTTCTGCTTGGAATACCTCGCTTGTCACTGGTTAACCACTTTCTTTGTCACTCTTATCATAGAGAACACCTTTGATCCGTTCACTCTAAACCTCCATCTGTTGCGTTGTTCATGAATTGACATACACCAAGCCTTTCTATTTTACAAGGATCTCAAAGCATGTTGATTGTTCCTAGCTCAGTGTGCCTGTTGTTCGTCCCTGACTTGATGCTTTGATGTGTTCACCAAATCCCATTTTGTTTGATTGGAAAGCTTGGTGGCAGATTTTGAAATCATTTCTCACTTGTTATGACCAGATAGACTCAAGAGGAAGTAAACAGGACAAAAGGAATATAGTGGGAAGACAATGAAAGAGATGAATCCTAACAAGAAAACTACAAATTAGAAACCTATCGGATGTGAATACCGACTCTGATGACCTTGACATGCACCTGCAGCCCATTTCGTTTAGCAACTATGATGTTCGGCTCTTGTTGTACCTTTTGCCGAGAAACATGGGCTTCAACGCTCTGCTTGCCCGATCTGATTCACAATCCTTATTCGACTTGTAGTGCCCGAAGGGTTTTCACCATCAAGCCTCTCTCATTTTAATTTTCTCTCGTCTCACCGTCGCCTTATGGTGTCTGTGAAGGTTTTCACCAATAAGACTCTCTCATTTTGATTTATCTCATTTTTCATTACATTAGGGTATCCGTGAAGGATTTCATCAACAAGACTCTCATTTTCACCAGTTTTCTTCTTGCACCAGAGTGTTTGCTTCCAACATGAATCACTTTTCCTGCTCGCATTGGCACTTCTTGAAGATTGATCGAAAGGTCTTTCTTTGGACTGTAACGCGGCTTTTGGATGGGGTTTAGAAAGAAGGGTATAGAGGCTCAAAATAATTCAACTACGCGTTCAAAAAATTATAACTTTCGGAATCAGATTTCTCACAACAACCACAACTTCTGCCCCATTTTCCTTCTTGGGGACTTTTGAATTTTTGTTTTGGTGTGACTGAACCCCAGAGAGAGGCTGCCTACGTACCCTTTTGGGATCAAGTCAAACGTAGTTCAGGCGACTACATTTGTTGTTGCGATCTTTCCTTTCTTCCACTTTTCCTTTTCTTTCTTTTCATTTCTTTTCTTTTCCTTTCTCTTTTCTTTTCTTTTCTTTCCTTTTTCTTCTTTTTTCTTTTCTTTTCTGTTCTCTTCCTTTCCTTTCTTTTCTTTTCTTTTCTTTTCTCTTTTCTTCTTTTTTCTTCTCTTTTCTTTCCTTTTCCTTCTTTTTTCTTTTCTTTTCTGTTCTCTTCCTTTCTTTTCTTTTCTTTTCTTTTCTTTTCTCTTTTCTTCTCTTTTCATTTTTATTTTTTCTTTTTTCTTTTCTTTTTCCTGTTTTTCTCTTGTTTTTCCACTTACTTTCTCCGCTCGGGCTTACGAGTTTTATCATTGATTCCGAAAGAGGGGTATGCAAGAAAACAACCTAGGGTCAATGGGGTAACAAAGAATAAAGTGTTTGGATAGCAGAATAAAATGTCTTCGTCATTCCAATCTCCCAAACATGCCAAGTACAAACTACACAGTTAAACAAGCTGAGAAAAACACACATAACACCTTTTGATTAATTCACATATTTTCCTTCTGTATTTGTCAATTACCTAGAACCATTGGACAACAGTCTCGGTACCATGAACGGTCCCTATAGACTTGGGCAAACTTGCCTTTGGCTTCAAATCGATGTGGCATGATGCTTTCCAACAATATTTCTTTATGTTCTATCTGCCCCCAGTTTCACTTGATTTGGGCTTGAAGTGCTCTCAGAATGCCTTTACTTATTCCCCTCGATCATTGTTTCATTGCTTCATTATTAAACTGACATTTACAAATCAGGCTGAGAATTATGCGTGCATGTCATGTCACCAAAGGCATCATGAAAAGAATTGTAAAAGGAGAAGGAAATTAAATAAAATAAACTGGAAATGGCGCGATACAAAGAATTGCATTAGACTGACAGTGGAAGGGTTTAGACAACAAAACAAGCAAACTAGACTAGTTACAATCTTTGAACAAACCTAGACAACACTACACAAGTAACTACGACCAGACGAACAAGGCAAAGTGAAAGGATAGAAGGGTTTGAGTCACAAGACAATGTCCGGATTACAACCCTAAAAATAACCCGGACAACATAAATGACAACAAAATAAACTACCAAAACTCCACTCTAGTTCACCAAGAGATGGAGCGTCTTTCCAGTCACCAAACTTGACATCTTAGCCACTGGATTGCCCGCCGGAGTTGCTGGGACCTTCACCAATTTCAATATCATTGACTTCATTCAACGAGTTTCCGAGAGGATTCTCATATTCCCTGTCGCCATGGATCTTCCCCACAAAATGCACACCATCATGTGCGGGTAAAGGATTCTTTGCAATATTCTGGGTGGCACTGTCTTGGACTGCAATTACCCCCTCCTGAATCATTCTTTCTATCTCCCTTTTCAAATCCCTGCAACTTTCGATATCATATCCCTGAGCATTGGAATGGTATTCACACCTTTTAGAAGGGTCAAAGCTTCTTGCACGTTTGTCCACATAATTCGGAGGAATAGGTGCAATCAGGTTATAATGCTTTAATCTCTCAAACAAACTTGCACAGGTTTCTCCTATTGGTGTAAAATTATTTTCCAGCCTTGTTTTCCTTCTACACCCTTGGCTGGAGTGTGCGTTATAGGGTACTTGAAAATTTTGTAGAGGCTGGTAGGGACCTTGCGGAGCTCGTGCTCGCCCTTTAGAGTGACTCATTGGTTGGACAGATGGCCGGATATTGTTCGGAGGATAATGCTGAGGTGGATTATGTGGAGTTTGGGGTTCTCATGGGGTCGGTATTGTGGCTGAAAGAGTTTAGCAAGAACGACCACCAGTCCCTGTCCTCGGCGGAGGCAATGACCTGATGGTTGGACAAAAGATCGGGTGTTGTTCAGGGGATAGCACTGAGGTGGATTATGTGGGGCTGGGGGATAGGTTTGGGGTAGGAATTGAGGCTTAACGCATTTACCAAGAACGACTACCGGACCATGACATTGGCTGGGCTCAACAACACCTTTTCTATCAATGACATGACTATCCCGAGCAACCTGTTCGTTCCATCTGAGCTAAAAATCCTTAAAACTTTCCTTGGGTTTCTTTTCCGTTTGAGATAGGGAGGAGCAATTTGGGACGATGTCTTTATTATACTGAAAATGTCGCACAAAATCTTGAGCCATGTCACCCAATGTAGGCCACTTGCCGACATCGTGACGATTATGCCATTCTAAAAGCTGCCCCAGTCAAGCTTTTACTGATGTATGCCATCAACAAGTCATCTTTCTCCCCAACACTTCCCATTTCATTGCGATAGACCTTCAGGTGGGCTACCGGATCTTCACACCCATCATACAAGTTAAATTTTGGCACTTTGAACCCCGCGGGCAGGCGAACGTCAGGGGACGCAGACAGTTCTTTGCGAGACATGTTACCATGGTCTCCCATTCCTTGCATGTTCTTTAAGGATTGTTCTACGCCTTTCAGCTTCATGGATACTTCATCTCGCCCTACTTTTCCTGTAACCTTTTCATTTCCAGCATGAAGCTCATCCCGAGGGTTCTTCCTGTATGAATCAAGAACCTTGTGGGCGACATTTGAGGAGTAGTATTGGTCATCACAAGCTTTGAGTGGGTATTCATTGTTAGGGGTAGTGAATATGACAGGAAAAACTGGCGGTGGCGGGGGTGGTGCCTTCCCAATCATCCAGGCTTGATACATGTCTGCCATGTGTTGTCTTAACATCCTCACCTCTTCAACCAACCCATCATCCCGTTCATCCAACTACTGTCGGGTACCGGTATTAACCAACTCAGTTTTATAATTGTTTGCCATTGCCTTTTGTCCTTGTGTTGTAATGAAGAGTTACCACTTTAAAACCACAAACCAACCACCTTTCTGGAATGACATGACAAAATGAAACCACCACGTTAGCGTTAGGGCATTTAACATATTGGTAACAACTTTTGATTGGTCGCTGCGTCATACCGGCTTTTCCTTATTTCCAATTGTAAACTTTCTCTTCCTTTGTTTTTCTTCTTTTTCTTCTTTTTTTGTTTTCTTCTTTTCGCTATTGCCTTTGTCTTCTCTTGTTCCTATTTTCTTCCTTTCTTGTTTTCCCGCTCTTTTCTTTTTTCTTTTTGCCTTTTTGTGGTTTTCCCTCTTTTTCTTTTCTTTTAGTTGTGGTCGAATCCTACGTGGATTGCCTACGTATCATGACCCCGCATGAATTAGACCGAGCGTAGTTCTTGCAGATAAAAGGTAAAAACAATAAAACATATTTTGGAACTTTCAATTTTTCACAGTAAAACAAACTTTGATTACAATGATTCAAAAACTGAAAAACTTAAACAAAATTAACAGATTCGGACGAAAAGACGAGATACAGACTCGAACATTAAACAACCCACGTACTCTAATAAAAAATACAAACTCAAGAACCAACTGACAGATTCTTTCCCCTACGTGCCAATTTTAACCAAATGGTTGTTTTTGCAAACAATGGCCCCTTCCCAATTTCACATGAATTTTGAGGCCGGGGAGGATTATTTTATGACACTTCACAAACTTGTCCGTTCTTTTACGAAAATAGCCTTTCGACAATTGAAAGATACTCTAGGGCTATTTCGGCAAGAACGGTTTAAGACGCCGCCGAAGCTGGATCGACTTATTTTGACCAAAATCCAAACGGTATTCACTTGACTACTGACTCTTTTCCTTGTGTTTTTTTTCTTCAAATTAAAATAAAAGCCCTAGTTTTGCAAACACGACCTTTCAGCACCTATGGGACGAAGATTTTAAGGTTGTGTTGGCTAACTGGCCAAAATCCTGAAAAATGACCAAAGGTGGCTGTTCTCGCAAAAGCAGCCTTCTGGCGCCCTTTTAGGGACATTCGGCTTATTTTAACAAGAATGGAAGCACCCGACTTATTCATGCCAAAATTTAAAACTTAGACACATTTGTTTTTGGCTATTTTTTACAAAAGGGGTGGTTGGACCCGATGAGGGTTGCCTACGTATCTCACATCTGGTGAGAATCAAACCAGCGTAGTTCGGGCAAATTGGATACGGGCGAAAATTAAAACAACTAAACATATATTTTTGTCCTTTCTTGAGAATGATAAAAATGCAAAATCTATTTGAATTTTCTTTTCTCCTTTTTATTTTGTTTTCGAAAAATGATCTAATGCAAAAAAAAAAAAAAATCTTTTGGATTGTTCATATTTCTTTTCCTATACAAAATGTAAAAAAAAACCTAAATGGGCCCCACTCGCTTTATTTTCACACCTCACGCTCTTTATTTTTCATTGTCAATATTTCCTTTCTCTTTTCTCCTTTTTCATTTTCAACAAACAATAAAACACCTATTTTTCCCAAACTAAAATAAAGACTCTTTTCTTTTTTCTTTTTCTGCAATAATTTCCAAAAATAAAGACTCTTTTTCTATTTTTCCTTTGCTTTTAGTAAAACAAACTATTAAAAACAAAACATTTCCATTTTTCATTTTTTCGAAATTTCCGGCAGAGTTTCGACAGTATTTGGGCATCGGTTTTTCCAAAACTAAACAATTAATTCTTTATACTGCTATTTCTCTCTTTTTTCTCTTTTTCTCAATTTCACAAAATTCTCGATGTTCAAAAGCCGGTCAACATGCGGGCCCGAGACAAATAAATGCAACACGTAAAATGCATCATGGTTGTCGTTTCATATCCGGTTACCTGTCCTAGACGGACCCAACCCCTGTGTTGAGTCCCCTAAGTTATATGCATGTGATGCAAATAAGCACTCCTACTAGGGATCTGGCATGAAGTCAAGTTATTATAAGTTCAAAACCTGGGTATATGTTCTAGACTGTGTACCCGAGCGGACAACTCGAGTCGAGGAGGGGGCTACGTACCGGGAACCAAAAGGCCATCCGGCTTAGTAACTTGTCCGGCCTCTTTCTTATTTTAAGGTATTGACACTAACAGAATAGGGAGTCTCAACCAGTAAGCATATCCCCGGAGGTGAGAAGAGAAGGGTTTCAGCATAGTTTATATACAGTTTAGATAATATCAAAACGGTAAACATTTAGCACATTAAGCATGAAAACATGTAGGAAAATCAGATATAACCAAATACAACAATTATTCTGAGCTCGAATTCTAAACCCTGAACCGAAGTTCTGGGTTTGTATCCTCAGCAGAGTCGCCAGAGCTGTCACACCTCCTTTTTCACTACACCCACGAGGGGCGTAAGGAAATTTTTCCAATTAAAGGACATTCGGGACGGGATTTAGTTATTAATTATTCAGAGTCGCCACTTAGGAGATTAATGGTGTCCCAAGTCACCGGTTAAATCCCGAACCGAGGAAATTATAACTCTGTTAACAGTCTGCGAATTAGAAATTCGAGTAAAGAATTCTATTAACCCGGGAGAAAATGTTAAGTATTCCCGGATTCCGTGGTTCTAGCACGGTCTCTCAACTGTTGTATTTGATTTTATCTGATTTTAAAACATGTTCTAACCTATGTGACTTTTATTAGTAAACCGCTTTTATTTTTATTTTTAATAAGAATTGCAACGTCGTGAAAATGCGTCTCGAACCACGTCGCACCAGTGCACCCGTGGTTTTTGACACATTTTGACTTCGTTGAGATTTAGATTTGGGTCACATAAATGTGCACCCGTATTTAGGAAGGTAATATTATTAAAATACGCGCCTAAAGCAACTACGCGTTTATTATCTTTGGGGAAGACCGTGAAATTCGCTAAACGGTCCTCCCGAATTCTAAGTACTTTTATATAGCATTTCTTGAGGGCCCTGCATTTTGTATTTCATTTGGCGAGGCTCGTCTCATTTTATTTTAAGGCCGACCTAAAAGCAACTACAATTATCTACTTAATTTGTCTCTAAAAATAAAAGGAAAGAAAAATCTTAATTAATTTGAAACTTGGGCCCCACAGCCCAATATGCATGCCGGATCAGACTTTTAACAATCACAAGACATAGGCCTGAGGCAGGCCCAATCTGGGCGTTGACGGAACAAGACTTATTCAGGGCTGAGGGATCGA
>MU775729.1:4068-39739 GCA_026770625.1 Nicotiana glauca | reverse complement strand
ATGAAGGCGACCTTGGTCTCTAGGGTTTGGTAAAATTTTGGACAGTTATATTTATTAAATGAGACGAAATCTGGGCCGTTAGATTGAAGAGGATGAAGGGCCAGGATTGACAAATGCCAAACGACATCGTTTTATGTGTGGGGGGTCTGGACCGGATTTTTGGGCGTGGGTTGGGCTGACCTGGGGTGAGTTGGGATTGGGCTGGGGAATTTTATTTAACAAATGGCCCAAATCAATTAAAAACAGCCCTTTTCTTTTTGTTCTTTTCATTTTATAATTGCTTTTATTTATTTTTTGTTTTCCTTTTTGCATTTTTATTTTTCTAATTTTATTTAAAATACTAAACTAACTAAAAAACCAAATAGACTCTAAAAGTTATATTTCCTAATTTTCAATTGTAATATTTCCTAATTTAAATGCAACTAAGACAAATTAAAACTATACCTGCGAAAATGACCATTTTTGTTATTTCAACTACTAACTAATCTTGAAATTAAACCTTGAATGCAAATGCCAAGTATTTTTAGTATTTTTCATATGAATTAAATGCGCACAATAAAATGCAAACAAAATTATCAGAAAATGAAACAAAAATTCACAAAAAATTGTAAAATAATAAAGAAATTATTTAGTTTGAATTTTTGGGAATTAATTGCTTAGAGAAAAAATCACGTGCTCACAAAAACGATTAGACATATTTTTTTGACCCGACCCTTATTTGGAGAGACTAGACCTAAGAGAAAAGGGGAATGTGACCGAGCCCTGGTATCTGAGTTGCCTACATATCCTTGGCTATAAAGGAATCAAGCCACGTGTAGTTCAGAGGTGAGTGAGGTGATGGAGTATGCCGAGGTGAAAAGCCGGTCAAGGTGCCATTCCGCCGAGGTTCCGGTCTGTGGCCCTAATGCTACATCAAAAATCAAAACATGAAAAAGACTAGTTAAACCTATCAACTACGAGTTACAATATTCCTATCTATAAGTCTTCTGAAGCTTGATCTTGAGTCTTGAATGGTTCTTCATGCAGACTTTAGATTGAACCTTGGCGCTTGTTAGCTGCAGGTGCTAGTTCATTCTTCTTCAACTTTTCGGACCAAGACCGGACATGTAGTGCTTGTGACCTCAACCATGTCTTGAGAAGCTCATATCCTTCATCAACTTCTATATTTGGATTCACTTCTTCCCTTTCTCTCTTTTTTTCCAGATCATGACTAACCTTTGTTGATCATCTCGGACTGTTGACTCGCATTCTTCCTGCAAGCCTCTTTTATTGCTAACTTGAATTGCATTCTGATGTGTTTTGCCCTTTCTCTGAGTGATGCTTGACCGCTAAAACTTGAAATATATGCCTCTGTTCTCTAGGCGGGATCCTGATTGCTAAAACTTGAAATAAATGCCTCTGTTCTCCAGGCGGGCTCCTGATTGCTAAAACTTGAAATAAATGCCTCTGTTCTCCAGGCGGGCTCCTGACTGCTAAAACTTGAAATATATGCCTTTGTTCTCCAGGCGGGCTTCTGATTGCTAAACCTTGAAATAAATGCCTTTGTTTTCCAGGCGGGCTCTTGATTGCTAAAACTTGAGATAAATGCCTCTGTTCTCCAGGCGGGCTCCTGACCGCTAAAACTTGAAATAACTGCCTCTGTTCTCCAGGCGAGCTCCTGATTGCCGTCATTTGAAATGTATTCCCTTATTCTCCAGGTGGATGCCTGACTTCAACAAAATAGACAAACAAAGAAAATTTCCTGCCCCAGTTTGGTGGCTAAGCGCATCATGTCACCAAATATTACTAAAAATTTGAAAGCTAAAATTTGAATTGTACTTCCCTTGTTCTCCAGGTGGGTGCCTGATTGCTGAACTTGAAATATATTCCCTTGTTCTCCAGGTGGCGCCTGATTGCTGAACTTGAAATGTATTCCCTTGTTCTCCAGGTGGGCGACTGACTTCTGAACTTGAAATGTATTCCCTTGTTCTCCAGGTGGGCGTCTGACTGCTGAACTTGAAATGTATTCCCTTGTTCTCCAGGTGGGCGCCTGATTTCAACAAAATAACAAACAAAGAAAATTTCTTGCCCCAGTTTGGTGGCTGGGCGCGTCGTGTTACCAAATATTAAAAATTTGAAAGTTAAAATTTGAATTGTACTTTCCTTGTTCTCCAGGTGGGCGCCTGATTGCTGAACTTGAGATGTATTCCCTTGTTCTCTAGGTGGGCGCCTGATTGCTGAACTTGAAATGTATTCCCTTGTTCTACAGGTGGGCGCCTGATTGCTGATCTTGAAATGTATTCCCTTGTTCTCCAGGTAGGAGCCTGATTGCTGTCGCTTGAAATGTATTCCCTTGTTCTCCAGGTGGGCTCCTGATTGTTGAACTTTGAAAAGTATTCCCTTGTTCTCCAGGTGGGCGCCTGACTGCTGAATTTGAAAAGTATTCCCTTGTCCTCCAGGTGGGATCCTAACTTCAACAAAATAGACAAACAAAGAAAATTGTCTGCCCCAGTTTGGCAGCTGGGTGCGTTATGTTACCAAATATTACTAAAATTTGAAAGCTAAAATTTGAATTGTACTTCCCTTGTTCTCCAGGCAGGCGCCTGATTGCTGAACTTGAAATGTATTCTCTTGTTTTCCAGGTGGGCGCCTGATTGCTGAACTTGAAATGTATTCCCTTATTCTCTAGGTGGGCGCCTGATTGCTGAACATTGAAAAGTATTCCCTTGTTCTCTAGGTGGGCGCCTGACTGCTGTCGCTTGAAATGTATTCCCTTGTTCTCCAGGTGGGCTCCCGATTGTTGAACTTTGAAAAGTATTCCCTTATTCTCCAGGTGGGTGCCTGACTGCTGAACTTGAAAAGTATTCCCTTGTTCTCCTGGCGGGCTCCTGATTGCTGAACTTGAAATGTTATCCCTTGTTCTCCAGGTGGGCGCCTGATTGCTGAATTTGAAATGTATTCCCTTGTTCTCCAGGTGGGTGCCTGATTGCTGAACTTGAAATGTATTCCTTTGTTCTCTAGGTGGGCGCCTGATTGCTAAACTTGAAATGTATTCCCTTATTCTCCAGGTGGGCGCCTGATTACTAAACTTGAAATGTATTCCCTTGTTCTCCAGGTGGGCGCCTGATTGCTGAACTTGAAATGCATTCCCTTGTTCTCCAAGTGGGCGCTTGATTACTAAACTTGAAATGTATTCCCTTACTATCCAGGTTGGTGCCTGATTGCCAAAACTTTAAATGTATTACCTTGTTCTCCAGGTGGGCGCCTGATTGCCAAAACTTAAAATATATTCCCTTGTTATCCAGGTGGGCGCCTGATTGCCAAAACTTGAAATGTATTCCCTTGTTATCCAGGTGTGCGCCTGATTACCAAAATAACAAACAAAGAAAATTTCTTGCCCCAGTTTGGTGGCTGGGCGCATCATGTTACCAAATATTAAAAATTTGAAAGCTAAAATTTGAATTATACTTCCCTTATTCTCCAGGTGGGCGCCTGATTGTTGTACTTGAGATGTATTCCCTTGTTCTCCAGGTGGGCTCCTGACTTCTGAACTTGAAATGTATTCCCTTGTTTTCCAGTGGGCGCCCGACTGCTGAACTTGAAATGTATTCCTTTGTTCTCCATGTGGGCGCCTGACTTCTGAACTTGAAATGTATTCCCTTGTTCTCCAGGTGGGCGCTTGACTGCTGAACCTGAAATGTATTCCCTTGTTCTCCAGGTGGGTGCCTGACTTCAACAAAATAACAAACAAAGAAAATTTCTTGCCTCCGTTTCAATCAAAGAAAAATCTTGTCAGTTTAAAATGTGGTGGTTGGTTTGTGGCCTTGAATTTTGAGGGAGATTGCTCCTTCACTTCCCATGATGACTTATTTCCACTTAAAGACCTTGAATGTTTACTGACTAACCACTTTCTCTGCCGTCCTTATCACTGAAAATACACCTTCTTTGTTCAGACCCGTTTCCCTTCATCTGTTGCATCGCTCATGGCCTGTCATTTACCAAGCCCTTGTGTTTCACATGAATCTTAAAGCACGACAATTTCCACCCACTCATTGCGCATGTTGTCCTTTCTCGACTTAAATCACTAGTTCTGGCCTTGAGGTATATTGTTCCTTCACTTGCCATGATAACTGATTCCCACTCGAAAACCTTGCTTTTTTATTGACTAACCACTTTCTTTGTTACCCTTAGCACATAAAATATCTCTGAGCCGTTCACCAAACATCCTCCATCTTTGCTGCATTGTTCATGAGTTGGTATGTACCAAACCCTTGTATTTCACATGAACCCCTAAGCACGTGAGTTGCCTCCTACTCAAGGTGTATGTTGTTCTTTCTTGACTTAAACCACTGGCCTTGGCCTTGAGGTCTGTTGCTCCTTCACTGACATGATAACTGATTTTCATTCGAAGATCTCGCTTGTTCCTTGCCTATCCACTTCCTTTGTCTCTCTTAACACAAAAAATACCTTTTCTCCGTTCAAACCCCATGCTTTCTATCTGTGGCATTGCTCCTGAACTGACATTTACCAACCTTTGTGTCTCACATGAATCCCAAAGCATGACACTTGTCACCCCCTCATTGCGTATGCTGTTCTTTCTTAACTTAAACCCCTGGTCTTGGCCTCGAGGTCTATTGTTCCTCCACTAGCCCTGATAACTTTAATTTCCACTTGAAGACCCTGCTTGTCACTGGTCCAACACCTTTTGTCAATCTTAGCACAGAAAATATCTCTGATCCGTTCACCAAGTACCTTCCATCTTGTAGCATTATTCACGAATTGATATGTACCAAACCTTTGTATTTCACAAGGATCCCAAAGCATGTTGATTGTTACCAACTCAGTGTGCTTGCTGTTCTTTCCGGACTTATGATGTTTTGATGTGCTAACCAGATCCCATTTTGTGCAATTGGAAAGTTGGTGGCAAATTTTGAAGTCATTTCTCACTTGTTATGACCAAACAGACTCAAGAGGAGGAAGTAAACAAAACAAAAGGAGAAAAGTAGAGGACAATGGGAAGAGATAATTCCTAACAAGAAAACTACAAAGTAGAAACCTATCGGATATGGATACCAACGACATGCACCTGTGGCATATTCTGTTAGGCAAATCTGATGTTCAGCTCCTATTATACCCCCAAACTGTGAAACTGGGCTTCGCTGCTCTGTCGTCTTTCACAATTTTCGTCTGGTGATTTCCCATCTGATTCTCAATCCTTATTCGACTTGTGGTGCTCGTAGGGTTTTCACCATCAAACCTCTCTCATTTTGGTCTTTCTCTCAACTCACCATCGCCTTATGGTGCTCGTGAAGGTTTTCACCAATAAGACTCTCTCATTTTTTATTCCTCTCAGCTCCCATCGCCTTACGGTGCCCATGAGGGTTTTCACCAATAAGACTCTCTCATTTTCATTATTTTTTTCTGCTTGGACCGGGGTGTTGCCCCTGACATGAATCCCCTCTACTTGCTTAACTTGGTATTTCTTGAAGACTGATCGGAAGGTCGTTCTTTAGACCGTAATGTGGGCTTTTGGATAGGGTTAGAAAGAAAGAGTATCAAAGGCTCAAAACAATTCAACATGGGTTCAAAATTACAGTTTTCAGAATCAAATCTCTTGCAACAACCACAACTTCTGCCCCATATCTTTCTTGGGGACTTTTGGATTTTTATTTGGTGTGACTGAACCTCAGAAAGAGGCTGCCTACGTATCCTTTCGGAATTAAGTCAAACGTAGTTCATGCCATAAAAATTACTTTGTTGTTGTGATTTTTCCTTTCTTTTTCTTCCATTTTCTTTTCTTTTCTTTTCTTTCTTCCTTTTCTCTTTTTGTTGTTTTGTTTTTTTTCTTTTTCTTTTTCTTCTCTATTATTTTGTTTCCTTTTCTTCTTCTTTTCCTTCACTCTCTTTTCAATCTTTTTCTTTTATCTTTTTTCTTTATTTATCTTTCACGCTTGCGTTTCTGATCTTTGCTACTGATTCTGAAAGAGGGGTATGAAAGAAAATAAATAAGGCTAAAAAAGGGTAACAAAGGATAAAGTGTTTAGATAGCAGAACAAAATGCCTTCGTCATTCCAACCTTCAAAACATGCCAAGTACAAACAACACAGTTAAACAAACCACAGAAAACATTAATATCATCTTTTGATTGCACTACACTCGATAAACATATCCACACATTCGCCTTCCACATCTATTAACTCAAAGCACCATTGGACAACACTCTCACTCTCCTTACCAGAACGACCCCTAACAATTCGGGCAAACTTGCCTTTAGCTTCAACCTGATGTGGCATGACGCGCTCCAATAGGGTTTCTCTGTATTTTATCTGCCCCAATTTCACATGGTTCGGGCTTCAAATGATTTTAAAGTTCCTTCACTTATTTCCCTCAAATGTCCCTGCATCTTCAAAATTGTTTCAATGCTTCATGACTAACTTTTTTAGCCAAGGAAAAGAATTACACATGCATGTCATGTCACTAGAACCAGCATGAAAGGACTATAAAAAGGGGAGAGAAACTAAACAAAAATGACTAGAAATGGCAGAAAATAGAGAATTGCATTAAACAGATGGTGAAAGGGTTTGAACAGCAAAACAAGCAAAATCACCTGGGGTACAACCTTAAAACAAACCTAGATAACACTAAAGAAGATACTACGACTAAAGGAACTAGACAAAATGAAAGGATAGAAGGGTTTGAATCAGAAGACAATATCCGGATTATAACCCAGAAATAACCCGGACAACAGAAATGACAACAAAATAAACCACCAAAATTCCACTCCGGCTGACCAAGAAATGGAGCGTCTTCCCAATTACCAAGCACCACTGAGTTTCGCATAAATATTGCCAAGATCATTACCAACTTCAATATTACTAACTTCACCAAGTGGCTCCTTCACTCCGTTGACCAACCCTTCATCATTGCCAACAATCCCAACAATTTGTGCATCGTTATGTACCTGTAGAGGATTACGCGTGACACTTGGGGTATTACTTCCTTTGACCACAATTATTCCTTCTTGAATCATTCTTTCTATTTACCTTTTCAAAGCACGACAATCTTCAACATTGTATCCTTGGGCATTGGAATGGTATTCACACCTTTTAGCAGGGTCAAAACTTCTCGCACGTGGGTCTACATAATTTAGAGGAATAGGTGCAATCATGTCGTAATGCCTTAATCTCTCAAACAAACTTGCATAGGTTCCTCCTATTGGTGTAAAATTATCTTTCAACCTTGTTTCCCTTCTACACCCTTGGCTTGAATGTGGGTTATAGGGTACTTGGAAATTTTGTGGAGGCTGGTGGGGATTCTGCGATACTCGTGCTCGCCTTTTGGAGTGACTCGGTGGTTGGACAGATGGCTGGACATTGTTCGGAGGATAATGCTGAGGTGGATTATGTGGAGTTTGGGGATGTTCACGGGGTCGGTGTCGGGGCTAGTAGTGTTGATCAGGAAAACTTATCAGATCATCTTTTCTTCTTCCCCATCCCCCACCCAAACTTGCTGGGATATTTGGAATGTCTTCCGACCAACTCATGATCTTACCTGACTTGATTCCCTCTTATATTAACTCCCCTATTCTTAACACCTCATCGAAGGGTCTACCCACAGTCGGAATCAAATGATTGAAGTAGGTGGGACCCTGGGCCCGTAGGAAAAGCTCAACCATTTCTTCTTCACCAATCAGGGTACTGACTCGAGCAGCTTGCTCCCTCCATCTGAGCCCGAACTCCCTAAAGCTTTCCTCCGGCTTCTTTCCCATCTTAGATAGCGAGGAGCGGTCTGGGGTAACACTTGATTTGCATTGAAAGTATCGGACAAAGTCTTGAGCCATGTCACCCAATGTAAGCCACTTATCAACATTTTGACGACCGTGCCAGTCCAAAGCTGCCCCAGTTAGGCTCTCGCTAAAATATGCCATCATCAGGTCATCTTTCTCTCCAACACTTCTCACTTCATTGCGATAAATCTTTAGGTGGGCTACCGGATCCCCAGACTCATCATACAGGCTGAATTTTGGTACTTTAAACCCCATGGGTAGGCGAATATCAGGAGACACAGACGATTCTTTGTAATCCACGATACCCTGATCCCTCATTCCTTGCTTGTCCCTTAAGGACTATTCTACGCTTTTCAGCTTCCTGGGTACCCCATCTGACCCTTATCTTCCTATGAATTCTCTATTTTCAACATGAGGCTCCTCCCGAGGGCCTTGCTTGTGCGAGTTGGGAACCTTGTGATCAACCTCGGAGGGGTAATATTGGGCGTTATGAGCTTTGGGCGGGTGTTCATTGTCGAGAACAGTGGATATGACCAGAGGGCACTTTTGGAAAAAGATAGTTGGAGAACGAGTGATGGAGCTACTAGGGTGGTTAGGCAAGCTGTGATAGGCGGGTCTATCTGGAAAATATGGAGGATCATCTGGCATTGTGTTCGGAGTTTGGGTATGGGTAGCATCTGGGAAGCTGGGTGGTGGCGGGGGTGGTGCCTTCCCAGTCATCCAGGCCTGATACATGTCTGCCATGTGTTGTCTCAACATCTTTACCTCTTCTACCAACCCGTTGTCCTGTTCAATCAGCGGATTTCGGGAATTGGTATCAACCCACTCAGTTCTGTTGTTCTTTGCCACTGTCTTTTGCCTTTGTGTTGTAGAGAAGAGTTACCACTTTAAAACCACAAATCAACCACTTTTCTGATATGATCACAACAAAATAAAGTCATTACGTTAGCGTTAGGGCATTTAACATAAGATAATTTCACTTTACGTGCAATGCACCTAGCCACAATTATCAGTTCTAAAATGACTTCGACGGTACAAAAGTCAGTTGGCATCATCCCAATCTGTTCATTTCAACCTCTTTCCTTTCTTTTCTTTCCCCGCCCTTTTTAGCTCGCTCATTTTTCCTTCCTCTTTTTTCTTCTAATTATCACTCTTTTCTTCTTTTCCTTGTTCTTTTTTTCTCTTTTTAAAAAAAAAAACGATTCGATCGAACCCTATGTAGGTTTCCTACGTATCATGACCCCGCATGAATCAGATCTTTGCGTAGTTCTGAAAGAACGGGAATAAAGTAAACAAACTAACATTATTTTTTTAATTTTAATGACTACTCTGATGAGAAAAAAGAAATGAAAGAAGAAAATCAATTTTTTTGAATTTTCTAGACTTAATGTTCTATGACCTATTCTAAACTCAAGCTTAACGGGCATTTTTTCTATTTTTGAAACAAAGACTCTATGAGTAATTATTAAGAAAAAATCCTACAAGAGAAAAATATTTTTTGATTCTCTTTTCTGAAATGAAGTCCAAAAAAATATTTTTTGATTCTCTTTTCTGAAATGAAGTCCAAACAATAAACCAAAGAAAAACATTCGAATTTTTATTTAATATCCTAACGCAAGATTTCGAAACAAGCAACGAAAAAGATAAAACAAAATGTTTTTGAATTTCAATTTTGATTGCCTAAAGAAGAAATTCTAATGATTAAAAAAAATAAAGCATATATTTTTTTTATGTACAATATCCTAAAGTTCTAATAAAAATAAAGAAACTCTTTTTTTCAATTTTCACTAATTTCCCAAAGAAACATCTTAAAAGAAAATCTTATTGGATTTTGGAATTAACACCTTAAAGAAAGCTTTTGAAAAAAAGATACAAAAGGAAATTCTCTTCTTCTTCTTTTTTTTGAATTTTTTTGTCCTAACATAGTAAAGAAAATATAAAAATATTTTTTATTTTAAGTCCTACATATTAATTGCCTAAAGGAAAAACCACCTAAAAAATATATATATATTTTTTATTTCTACAATTAGTATTCTAAAGAAAATTCCTAAAGAAAATGTAAAATGCAATTCTCTTTTTTTTTTTTTTTTGGATTTTTAATTTATTACACACCTATTCAAATGTAAAATAGTAAGTACAATAATAATAAAACCTCGACATTGCTATACAAACTAGAAGATAAAAAGACAACATAACATTAAAAAAAAATAGAAAATCTTCTTTTGATCCAATCCTGAATGAATGATCCTGACTAGATGGTCCTGAGGCTCTGTCATGTCCAAACACCGGCAAGTAAATCCATACCTGTATGAGAAAATTAGACCAAATAAAATAAAAATCTAAAACACTATGTGAGACAATAATCTTTTCTGTTGGACACATGCAAGATACGATTGCGACTATTTTTCAAAAATTAAACTATGTGGCTAAAAGTGGCTAAAAATGCAAGATTTGGCTAAAATCCCGCGTAGCCAAGAACCTAAACTCACTAGGAAGACCGGACCCTATGTGGGTTGCCTACGTATCACACCTCGAAAGACGAGAATCAGGTATGCATAGTTCGGGCAGATTAGATACGATTGAGAATTAAAAAACAACTAATTTAGAGAAAATATATATTTTTTTGCTTTTCTTGAAAAATGATGCAAAATATTTTTGGATTTTCTTTCCCTTTTTTTTTATTTTTTTCTTATGATTTTCTGAAAATGACGAAAAAGTGTAAAAATCTTTTTTTTTTGAATTTTTCATGTATTTTTTTTTGTCTTTTTCTTAATAAAAAAGCAACAAAAAAACATAACTAAGCCCTACTTGCTTTATTTTCACACTTCATCCTCTTTTCCTTTTTTTTCTTCTCTCTTTCTTTTTTTTTTCCATTTTTTCCTCTTCATTTTTTTATTTGCCCTCAACTATCATTGGTCTGCCTAATGACCCTTTTCCCCTTGAATAAATGCAACATTGTAGCACATAGGATGCATCAAGATGGTTTGTTATTTTGGGTACACCTGTCCTAGATGGACCCAACCCCTGTGTTGAGTCCCCTAAGTCAAAATGCATATGATGCAGATAAGCGTTCCTACTAGGGATCCGACATGAGGCCGAGTTATTCTAATTTAAAAACCTGGGTATATGTTCTAGACTATGTACCCAAGCGGGCAACTTGAGTCGAGGAGGGAGCTACGTATCGAGAACCAAAAGGCCATCCGGCTTAGTAACTTGTCCGGCCTCTTTCTTATTTCAAGGTATGACACTAACAGAATAGGGAGTCTCGATCAGTGAGCACATCCCCGGAGATGAGAAGAGAAAGGTTTCATAGCAGCTTTATATATACAGTTCAGATAATATCAAAGCGGTAAAAAGCAATATTTTGCACATTAGGTCCAAACATGTAACAAAATCAGATAACAGATAAAGCCAAACACAACAATATATCTAAGCTCGAATTCTGAATCCTGAACCGAAGTTCTGGGTTCTTATCCCCAGCAGAGTCGCCAAAGCTGTCACACCTCCTTTTTCACTACTACACCCCCGAAGAGGGTATAATAATAAGGGAGTTTTTTCCAACTTGAAGTGACAATCGAAACGGAATTTATTTAAAAGATTCAGAGTCTCTACTTGGGAGATTTATGGTGTCCCAAGTCACCGGTTGAATCCCGAATCGAGGAAAAGAATGACTCTGTTTAACAGTCCGCGAACCAGAAATCCGAGTAAGGAATTCTGTTAACCCGAGAGAAGGTGTTAGGCATTCCCGGGTTCCGTGGTTCTAGCATGGTCGCTCAACTGTCATATTTGGCTTAATTATCTTATTTTAAACAGTTATGAACCAAGGTGCAAATTTTAACTTCTAACCGCTTTTATTATTTTTTTTAAAGAGAATTACAACGTCGTTAAAACACATCTTGAACCACGTCACATAAATGCACCCGTGATTTTTGACATGTTTTAATTTCGTTGGGATTTGGATTTGGGTCACATAAATGTGCACCTGAGTTTAGGAAGGTAGATTATTAAAATACGCGCCTAAATCAACTACACGTTTTTTATGAATATTAAAGGCCTAAGCAAGGTCTAAACAACGTACAGCTCCAATCATTAGAAAATTCAATTGACATCGTTACTTAATCCCAATATCACTTTAGTCTAATCCACTTTCATTTTTAGCCCACAAATCGCACATCCTATTATTTCTCGTCAATTCTTCAACTTATATTCTTGTATCTTAATTTCAAAACATCTTCTTTTACCAAAAGAGTGTCTTAAGACTTGATTCACCTTCACGTTATCAACTACATGGAGCAATTGCTCGAAAAATAGTAAATTCCGCTAAGGCTACACACCATAAAATGATATATCAACCACAAACTATTTAATTTAAACTCAGACAATTTACACAAAATTAAGTATATAAACACGGAATCGTACCAAGAGTAAAGTAAAGAGCATCAACTCACATAATCAGTCAAATAAAATTATAAGCAGACAAGGTCGCTAAAATTGAAAAATATAGAGACATGGGCCTCAAGACAGAAACTAACAAAGCAAAATGAAAATTCATCCAAAGCTCAAATCGTCACAAATTCATGTTTAACTCAGTTCTTAATTTTCACAAATTCAATAAAATGAATCGATAGTCACATATCAACGGATCCACATGATCACACCAAAACTGAGCAAGAAAAACGGAGGGACGAGACTAACCTAAAACAATCTTCAAACAAAAATTTCAGAATCGAAAATAACCTCGCCTCAATCTGAAATATGCTTTCCTTTAATGAGAGTTCCAATAGTTACACCAACAGAGTTAAAGCCACGATTACAATTGGCCTCGAAACAGCAATAAAACTCAGCCGGAACCACAAACCTCACCTCAACACCCAAATCGTAAACTCAATCGGACTGAACGGCGGCCAAAACTCCGAGCTCAACGGCCTCTCAATCAATTTTCTCAAACGAAAAATCAAAACAAGACTGAATCTCTTTTTTCTGATTTTTGAATTAAATCAAATTATAACAGAACTAAAATCAAAGATAGAAAACCCAAAGTCAGAAAACTAATTAAGGTTGAATTAAGTGTGACGAATGGTGGGGATCATTTTTGGGTTTTTAGAGACTATTGCAGCAGGTTCCTTCTTCTATTAATGAAGAAGATGATCAAAAGCTACGATGGGGGTGCGTCGTTTGTGTATTGAGAATCGCCTCCCTTTTTGGGTTTTTGGTGTATTAATTTATAGGGGTATGGTCTAGGTCTAGGTGTATTTGTGTATTTGTCAATTAACCCCTAAGTCCTTTTGTGTTAAGTCCTTAGAGTCTTTTTATTTATTTTTTTTATCCCAAAGAATAGTCTAGAAGGGTCCCTAGACTACACAATGAATGTTTTTTCTTTTATTGTTTTTTTTTATATATTTTTAATTTTAAAAATAAGATAAAAATACTACACAATGTCAAAGCTAATCTTAATTAATTAAACTAGGTATGAAACTATTTTTTTGTTTTTTTCGAAATTATATAAAGATAAAAATAAGGTACTATTTTTGTATTTTTTCAAAATTTATGAAAAAAACATAAACTAAAATCTTTTTGTAATTTTCATTTTTTCTTGTACTAAAAAAAGTAAAAGCGTCAAAATTAATTAAAATAGCGCTATTAGGCCTAAATTAAATATTTACATGCTAAAACATGAAAAATCTTGGGGAGGGTCAAAAATCACATGTCTAGAGTAGTTAAACCTTATAGGTTTCCTAATGCACCCTAAATCATTAGGTGACGACTATTCAAATGCAAAACCCAGTTCCCAAAAGGAATGAGTTGTCCTATGCCCAAAATGTCATAAACCCGATTTTTTGATGCAAAGAGGGAAAAAGGGGGAGTGACAAGGATACCAAAAGACAGAAAAGGCAATTCAAAAATAAGGGAAAATGACCTGTAGCCCACACGGGACGCACCCGAGATCCCCAGGACCCCGTCTAAACACACAAACAAGTTCTATCACCTAACATGGACTCGCTCAAGGTCTCAAATCACATAAAACTACGCCGTAAATGCAAATCGCGCCATGAATCAAACTATGGACTTTCAAATCTTCCAACTTCTAAAACTCGGGCTGAAACCTATCAAATCAACCCGGAATGATGCCAAATTTTGCAGACAAGTCCCAAATGACATGGCGGAGATGTTCCAACTCTCGAAATTGCAATCCGACCCCGTTTTAATAAAAGTCAACTCTTGTGTCAGCCATTCAGTAAAGGTAAATTAAATGTGTTATGTTTTACTCATTCTTCTAGTTTCTTTAATAATTAATTGTGCATTTGATTATTGTAGTGAAAGTAGTGGAGCGTATGCAGTGAAGGTTATTGACGTCCTGCTAACTGATACGCCGTTGGATCAGCTTAATGACAAGCAAATGGAGTTTTTTTGGAAAACAATTGCAGTTGATATCTTCATGGGAATGATGGACCCTTCTTAGTTTTATAATTGAAATTTCAAGTTGTGTTGGTCATGGGACAAATTCATTTTGGGTAACTTGTAGTAATTTATGGTATTTGCTTCTACCTCCATGTAATGAAACTACCTTGCTGCTTATTAACAGTTGATACTGTAATTTTTTTTGTGACCCAAAGGGGTCATCACCTGTTTTTAATTGAATTATGTGTCTCCGATGCCTTAGAAACCTCATTTATCATTTCATCAATTTGCGTGCGCAGTCCGGGCACGTAACCGGAAAGCTTAAATATGAAAATCTGAAAAATGCTAACTTTTGATTATAAAATAAGTAAATTTGACTTCGATCAACATTTTAGGTAAAGATACCCTGACCTATGATCCAATGGTCCTCGAGGGTCCGTAGGAAAATATGGGATTAGGCGTTCGCCGGAATTGAATCCCGAGGTCCCAAGCCAGAGAAATGAATTTTTAAGTAAAATTGTTTTCTGAAATTATTTAATGAAATTTGAAATAAAAATTGATTAGAACATGTTGGTATCGGGCTCGTATTTTGGTTCCGGCGTCCAGTACAGGTCTTATATATAGTTTAAGTCCTTCATGTAAAATTTGGTTGAAAACGGACGTTGTTTGACGTGATTCGGACTTGAATTCCTAAATTTGATACTTGATAAAGTTTGAGAAAAAGTTCTTGATTTTAAGGTTTGATTAATTGTTTTTGAGGGTTTTTAGGCAATATGATCGCACGAAAAAGTCCGTAGGATATTTTTGAGGTTTGTGTGTATTTGGTTTGGAGCCCCGAGGGCTCGGGTGAATTTTGGATAGGCCACGGGGTGCATTTTTGAACTTAAAAATTAGCTGGTATGAACTGACCTGCGAAGCCTGGCTCGCAAATGTGAAACAGTCCAGCTCCTTCATCGCAAATGCGATAATTTACTTCGCAAATGCGAATGTTTCCATGTTGGACAGGGATCACAAATGCGACCAGTACATCGCAAATGCGACAATCGCAAATGCGACCAATATCTCGCAAATATGAAGGTCCGCCATTTTTGAAGGGTTCGCAGATGCGAACAATGCTTCGCAATTCCCATATCTGCAAGGTTGGGGTTCGCAATTTTGAACCATTTTTAACATCTTTTCAAAACATAATCTCCTTTGGGAAATTTTTCAAGAACAAGTCTTCTTCCAAATCGATTGTAAGTTAGTCTTTACTCATTTCTTTCAATCATTAACATCTTTTAACATGATTTCAACATAAAATCAAAGATTTTCATGGGGGAAATTGGGTGTCTTGGGCAGAACCTAGGTTTTTCAAAAATTGGGGATTTGGTCCTCAATTTGAGGTCCGATTTCAAAACAAATTATATATTTGAATTTGTGGGGGAATGGGTAATCGGGTTTTGGTTTGAACCTCAGGTTTTGACCACGTGGGCTCGGGGGAGATTTTTAACTTTTTGGGTAAAACTTTGGAAAACTCATTTTCATGTATTGGGGTTGATTCATTTAGCGTTTATTGATGTAATTAAGTAATTTGTGATTAGATACGAGTGAATTGGCGGTTAAATCAAAGGTAAAGCTATAATTGAGACTTGAGTTGTGTTCAAAGCATCGAGGTAAGTGTTTGGTCTAACCTTAGCTTGAAGGATTACGAGTTGAGTCCTATTTGCTATGTGGTAATTGTTGAGTACGATGTATAGGCAAGGTGACGAGTATTTATACGTTGGTGTCTAGCATGACCGTGAGTCTTTAAATTGTGAATATCTTGATTTAGTTGTACCTTTCATGCCTTGGTGATGATTCCTAATGGTTGTGAAAAGCTTGTGGAAGGAAATTGCGACCTTGGAACATCAGGGAGCATTGGCTCAAGTTGTATTACAAATTGTGAAAGTATATGAGATGATTGAACCCTTTGGAGCATTGGCTCAAGTGGTAAAGTGAGTTATGAAATAAAAGTGAAAGAAAGAGGAAGAGTTATTAAATTGTTCCCTTGCCGGGATATTGTTGCTTTGTGGATTATCTCCCTTGCCGGGATGTTGACATTATTTGTTGTACCCTTGTCGGGATGTTGACATTATTTGTTGTACCCTTGTCGGGATGTTGAGATTATTGATGTTGTACCCTTGCTAGGATTTAATTATTTAATTGTGTTCCCTTGCTAGGATTTCTATTATTATTTTATTTATTTCGTTGCCCTTTGTTTGTGATTGTTGTTTGGGTGAGGAAGAGTGTTAAAGCACGAAGGGTGATGCCGTGCATTGTTTGTTATTATGAGAAAAGAGTGTAAAGCACGGAGGGTGATGCCATGTCGCACGATGTACCATTCCGTGCCGATTCTATTAATTATATGTGAGGAAAGAGAGTAATAGCACGAAGTGTGATGCCGTGCACATTTTATCATATAATTTCTTGGTGAGGAAAGAGAGTAAAAGCAAGACGGGTGATGTCGTGCACGTTTTTATTATATCATTGCTTGGTGAGGACGAGAATAAAAGCACAAAGGGTGATGCCGTGCACTTATTGATTTTTGATTCTTTATTGATGTCGGAGTTATGTTTCTTCCTTCGTTACTTGATGACTTTTACTTTGATTTGTTGCCTTCCCCACAACATGCTCCCCCTCCCATATTGATTGGTTATCTCTGTATCTCTGTTCCGCTGTATATATCTATATAACTGCACAGGTTTATGTGGTAGTCCGGTCTAGCCTCGTCACTACTTCGCGGAGGTTAGGCTATGCACTTTTCAGCACATGGGGTCAGTTGTGATGATACTACACTCGGCACTGTGTCGGATCTCGAAGTAGCATTTGGTGCGCAGTAGTAGCTCGAGAGCCAACCTTCAGTCTACCGAGATACCGAGGTAGCCTTGCAGGCGTCCACAGGCCCAGCGTCCCCTCTATCTTATATTTCATTCTATTATCTCATGTATTCGAGACAAGCAGTGTTATACTTCTTTCAAACGGTTGTATTTAGTACTCTTAGTAGTCCGTGGATGTTGTGACACCAGTTCTTGGGTAGAGGCATATGTTTATTTCCGCATATTGTTTAGCTTATTTAATTTAAGTCTTCCACTTTAATTTTATATCCCGTTGTTATTGAAATATTTAACGCTTGTTGTTATGATTCATAGAAGGATTTAAAATAAAAGAGTTAGGAGTTCATGATTTCGTGGCTTGCCTAGCTTCTACGAGTAGGCGCCATCACCACCACCGAGGGTGGAAAATCCGGGTCGTGACAAGTTTGTATCAAATCTCTAGGTTACATGGGTCTCACAATTCACGGACAAGCTTAGTAGAGCCTGAGGGATAGGTACGGAGACGCCCGTATTTATCCCCCAGAGGCTACAGAGTTAGGAAAACTTTTGCATTTGTTCTTTATTGTCGTGCGGTTTGGTTTCTCAATGCTAATTGAATTTCTACTTTGTTCCTTTACAGATGGAGAGAACACGTGCTTCCTCATCCACCGATCAGCAATCCGAGCCCCCAGCAACTCCCACAAGGGGCGGAGGGCGAGGTAGGGGCATAGCTCAGCCTAGGGCAGCAGCAACCGTAGCGGAGCCTCAGGTCGACTTGCCCCAGCAGTTCCGGTGGGCCCCGTTCAGATCCCAGAAGGGTTTATTGCCACCCCAGTTCTTCGGGATGCTCTAGTCCGTCTAGTGGGCCTTATGGAGATTGTCACCAGAACATGTTTACTTCTTGTAGCACCAGCCGTATCTTAGGCTGGAAGAGGAGACCAGACTCCTGCTACTCGCACTTCGGAGCAGGTAGCTCCCCAGATTCAGACTCCAGCAGTTCAGCCAGTTGGAGTAGCTCAGTTGGGTGTGGTAGCCCAGGAAGATGATGGAGTAGCTATGTGTGTCGATGCTTTGTGGAGATTGGACAGGTTCATCAAGCTTTTCACTACTACCTTCAGCGATGCATCTACTGAGGATCCCCAGGATTATCTGGACAGCTGCCACGAGGTTCTTTGGAACATGGGTATTGTTGAGACCAATGGGGTGGATTTCGCTACATTTCGCTTGTCCAGATCCGCCAAGACTTGGTGGAGGAATTATTGCTTAGCTAGACCAGCAGGATCACCAGCCTTGACCTGGGAGTTATTCACGCAGCTATTTTTGGAGAAGTTTCTCCCTATTACATAGCGAGAGGCCTATCGAAGGCAGTTTGAGCATCTCCAGCAGGGATCCATGACAGTCACCCAGTACGAGACCAGGTTTATTGATTTGGCTCGCCATGCTCTTATTATACTTCCCACTGAGAGGGAGAGAGTCAGACGGTTTATTAATGGACTCATCCAGCCAATTCGTCTTCAGATGGCCAGAGAGGCTGAGAGTGAGATATCCTTCCAGGAGGCAGCCAATGTGGCCTGGAGGGTTGAGATGTTATGATCACAGGGGGTGGTCACAGGGCAGATAAGAGACCCCGTCAGTTAGGCAGATTCAGTGGTGCCTCGTCTGGAGGCAGAGATTCATATGATAGGGGTCATCCTCCTAGGCCCTTTCAGTCAGCACTCCAGGTTTCTCACGGTGCTTCAGGTGGCCGTGGTTCTCACACGCACTATTCTGCTCAGCATCCCTATAGTGCACCGCCAGCTCCTATTAGTGCACCGCCGTTTCAGAGTTTTTGAGGCGGTCATTCAGGTCGACAGGGTCAGTAGACTCAGCAGCTGAGGGCTTGTTACAATTATGGTGACACGGGTCACATTGCTAGGATTTGCCCTCGAGCACCGTGTAGCTCTCAGCATCAGGGTTCCCGTGCCATGATTCAGGCACCAAGTGATCCAAAGCCCACCCAGCTAGCTAGAGGTGAGGGTATAGGTACTAGAGTTAGTGTCAGAGGTACTAGAGGTGGAGCTCAGGCCGCTAGAGGTGGAGGCCAGCCAGCTACAGGCCATCCCAGAGAGGTAGATCAGAGTGGTGGGGCCCACCCCCGATGTTATGCTCTTCAGGACAGGCCCGAGCTGAGGCTTCAGATGTAGTTATTACAGGTACGGTTCTGGTTTGTGATAGAGATGCTTTAGTGTTATTTGATCTGGGGTCTACGTATTCGTATGTGTCATCTTATTTTGCCTCGTACTTGGTCATGCCTAGTGATGCATTGAGTGTTTCTATTTTTGTGTCTACACCAGTGGGTGATTCTATTATGGTCGATCGAGTCCATCGTTCTTGTATCATGGTGATTCGGGGTCTTGAGACTCGTGTAGATTTATTGCTTTTAGACATGGTTGACTTCGATATTATAATGGGGATTGACTGGTTATCACCTTACCACGCTATCTTGGACTGACATGCCAAGACTGTGACCTTAGCCTACCAGGTATGCCTTGTTTAGAGTGAAAAGGGACTCATGTTCATTCTGCCCGTAGTGTTATATTGTATGTGAAGGCTCGGCATATGGTCGAGAAAGGGTGTTTCACCTATTTAGCCTATGTTCGTGATTCTAGTGTTGAGGTTCCCTCTATTGATTCTGTGCCTGTTGTTTGTGAGTTTCCTGATGTTTTCCCTTCAGACCTCCCGGGTATGCCACCCGACAGGGATATTGACTTTTGCATTGATCTGGTACTGGGCACTCAGCCCATTTTTATTCTACCGTATTGTATGGCCCTGTTTGAGTTGAAAGAGCTAAAGGAACAGTTGCAAGATTTGCTTAAGAAGGGTTTCATTAGACCTAGTGTTTCGCCTTGGGGTGCGCCGGTGTTATTTGTTAGGAAGAAGGATGGGTCAATGAGAATATGTATTGATTACCGGAAATTGAACAAGTTTACAGTCAAGAATAAGTATCTGTTGCCGAGGATTGATGATTTGTTCGATCAGCTTCAGGGTGCCAAGGTATTTTCCAAGATTGACTTGCGATATGGCTACCATCAGTTGACGATTAGGGCATCCGATGTCCCTAAGATAGCTTTCTGCACTCAGTACGGGCATTATGAGTTATTCGGGTTGACAAATGCCCCAGCAGCTTTTATGGACTTGATAAATCGAGTGTTCAGGCCTTATTTGGACTCGTTCGTAATAGTCTTCATTGATGATATATTGATATATTCCTGTAACCAGGAGGAGCACGAGCAGCATCTTAGAGTGGTTCTTTAGACTCTGAGGGATAGTCAGTTATATGCTAAGTTCTCGAAGTGTGAATTCTGGTTGAGTTCAGTTGCATTTCTGGGTCATGTTGTATCAGCAGAGGGTATTTAGGTGGACCCAAAGAAGATTGAGGCAGTCAAGAACTATCCTAGACCAGCGTCAGCTACAGAGATTCAGAGTTTCTTGGGATTGGCAGGCTACTATCATCGGTTTGTGGAGGGGTTTTCATCTATTGCAGCTCCGATGACCAGATTGACCTAGAAGGGTACCCAGTTCAGATGGTCGGATGAGTGTGAGGCGAGCTTTTAGAAGCTCAAGACAGCTCTGACTACGACACCGGTGTTGGTTTTGCAGATAGGTTCAGGGGCTTATATAGTTTATTGTGATGCTTCCCATGTTGGGCTTTGAGCAGTGTTGATGTAGGATGGAAAAGTCATTGCCAATTCCTCGAGGCACTTGAAGATTCATGAGAAGAACTATCCGGTTCATGATTTGGAGTTGGCAGCCATAGTTCACGTATTGAAGATTTGGAGGCATTATCTGTATGGCATGGCGTGTGAGGTGTTCACGAATCACAAGAGTCTTCAATATTTGTTCAAGGAAAAGGAATTGAATTTGAGGCATATGAGGTGGTTGGAGTTGTTGAAGGATTATGATATCACCATTTTATGTCATCCGGGAAAGGCCAATGTGGTGGCCGATGCTTTGAGTAGGAAGTTAGCCAATATGGGCAGTCTTGCTTATATTTTGGTCGGTGAGAGGCCATTTGCTTTGGATGTTCAGGCTTTAGCCAATCAGTTTGTGAGACTGGATGTTTCTGAGCCCATTCATGTGTTAGCTTGCATGGTCTCTCGTTCTTCATTATTGGAGCGTATCCGTGATCGGCAGTATGATGATCCCCATTTGTGTGTCCTTAGAGACACGATGTAGCACGGAGGTGCCAGGAAAGTTACCTTAGATGATGATGGAGTTTTGAGATTACAGGGTCAAGTATGTGTGCCTAATATGGATGGGCTCCAACATTTGATTTTGGAAGAGGCCCATAGCTCCCGGTACTTTATTTATCCGGGCACCGCGAAGATGTATTAGGACTTGCGACAGCATTATTGGTGGCGTAGAATGAAGAAGGATATCGTAGCATATGTGACTCATTGTTTGAATTGTCAGCAGGTTAAGTACGAGCATCAGAGGCCTGGTGGTTATTTTAGATGATTGAGCTTCCGAGTGGAAGTGGGAGCAGATCACTATGGACTTTGTTACTAGACTTTCGCTGACTCGGAAGAAGTTCGACGCACTATGGGTCATTGTTGATAGGCTGACCAAGTCAGCGCATTTCATTCCTATGGTAGTCTCCTATTCTTCTGAAAGGTTAGCTGAGATCTACATTCGGAAGATTGTCCGCCTTCATGGTGTGCCCGTATCTATCATTTTGGACCAGGGTACACAGTCTACCTCACGTTTCTGGAGAGCAGTTTAGTGAGAGTTGGGCACACGGGTTGAGTTGAGCATAGCATTTCACCCTCAGACGGACAGGCAGTCGGAACGGACTATTCAAATTTTGGAGGATATGCTCTGAGCTTGTGTCATTGACTTTGGAGGTTCGTGGGATCAGTTCTTGCCTTTAGCGAAGTTTTCCTACAATGACAGCTACCAGTCGAGCATCCTGATGGCTCCTTATGAGGCTTTATATGGTAGGCGGTGTCGGTCTCCAGTTGGATGGTTTTAGCCGGAAGAGGCTCGGTTGTTGGGTATGGATTTGGTTTAGGAGGCCTTGGACAAGGTCAGAATCATTCAGGATAGGCTTAGTTCAGCTTAGTCCAGGCAAAAGAGTTATGCAGACCGCAAGGTTCGAGATGTGGCTTTCATGGTTGGTCAGCGGGTACTGCTTCGAGTGTTGCCTATGAAGGGCGTGATGAGATTTGGGAAGAAGGGCAAGCTTAGCCCTAGATTCATTGGTCCGTTTGAGATTCTTGATAGAGTAGTAGAGGTGGCTTATAGACTTGTATTGCCACCGAGCTTATCAGATGTGCATCCAGTGTTTCATGTATCCATGCTTTGGAGGTATCACGGCGATCTATCCCACATGTTGGATTTCAGCACTGTCCAGTTGGACAAGGACTTTTCTTATGAGGAGGAGCCGGTGGCTATTCTAGACCGACAGGTTCGTCAGTTGAGGTCGAAGAGTTTCCCTTCTGTTCATGTTCAGTGGAGAGGTCAACCTCCTAAGGCATCAACATGGGAGTCCGAGTCCGATATGCGGAGCCGTTATCCTCATCTTTTCCCCGACTCAGGTACTTCCTTCTTCTATCCGTTCGAGGACGAACGATTGTTTTAGAGGTGGAGAATGTGATGACCCAAAGGGGTCATCACCTATTTTTAATTGAATTTTGTGTCTCTGAGGCCTAAGAAACCTTATTTATCATTTCCTCGATTTGCGTGCGCAATCCGGACGCGTAGCCCGGAAGCTTAAATATGAAAATCTATGAAAAATGCTAAGTTTTGATTATAAAATGAGTAAATTTGACTTCCCTCAACATTTTGGGTAAACAGACACGGACCTGTGATCTGACGGTCCTGGAGGGTCCGTAGGAAAATATGGGACTAAGGCGTACGCCCGGAATCGAATTCCGAGGTCCCAAGCCCAAGAAATGAATTTTTATGTAAAATTGTTTTCTGAAATTCTTTAACAAAATTTGAAATGAAAATTGATTAGAACGTGTTGGTATCAGGCCCATATTTTGGTTCTGGCACCCAGTACATGTCTTATATATGGTTAAAGTCCTTTCTGTAAAATTTGGTTGAAAACGGACGTCGTTTGATGAGATTCGGACTTGAATTACTAAATTTAATACTTGATGAAATTTGAGGAAAAGTTCTTGATTTTGAGGTTTGATTCCATGTTTTTGAGGGTTTTTAGGCGATTTGATCTCACGGATAAGTCCGTAGGATGTTTTTGAGGTTGTGTGTATATTTCCGAAGCCTGGCTCGCAAATGCGAAGGCTACCTCGCAAATGCAAAACAGCCCAGACCTGCTCCTTCATCACAAATGTGATAATTTGCTTCGCAAATACGAATGTTTCCATGTTGGCTAGGGATCGCAAATGCGATCAGTAGGTCGCAAATGCGAAGGTCCGCATTTTTTAAAGGGTTTGCAAATGCGAACAATACTTCACAATTCCCATATCTGCAAGGTCGGGGTTCGCAATTGGAAACCCCTATTCGCACTTCCCATAACCGAGACCTACATTTTTTTATACTTAGCCGATTTTGAACCATTTTTAACATCTTTTCAAAACATAAACTCCTTTGGGCGATTTTCCAAGAACAAGTCTTCTTCCAAATCAATTGTAAGTTAGTTTTTACTCATTTCTTTCAATCATTAACTTCTTTTAACATGATTTCAACCTAAAATAAAAGATTTTCATGGGAAATTAGGTGTTTTGGGTAGAACCTAGGTTTTTCAAAAATTGGGGATTTGGACCTCAATTTGAGGTCCGATTTCAAAAAAATTATATATTTGAGTTCGTGGGAGAATGGGTAATCGGGTTTTCGTTCGAACCTCAGGTTTTGACCACGTGGGCCCTGGGGTGATTTTTGACTTTTTGGGTAAAACTTTGGAAAACTCATTTTCATGCATTGGGGTTGATTCAGTTAGTATTTATTGATGTAATTAAGTAATTTGTGATTAGATACGAGCGAATTGGTAGTGGAATCAAAGGGTAAAGCTATAATTGAGACTTGAGTTGTGTTCAAGGCATCGAGGTAAGTGTTTGGTTTAACCTTAGCTTGAGGGATTAAGAGTTGAGTCCTATTTGCTATGTGGTAATTGTTGAGTATGACGTATAGGCATGGTGACGAGTATCTATACGTTAGTGTATAGCATGACCGTGAGTCTTTAAATTGTGAATATCTTGATTTCGTTGTACCTTTCATGCCTTGGTGATGATTCCTAATTGTTGTGAAAAGCTTGTAGAAGGAAATTGTGACCTTTGAACATCGGGGTGCATTGGCTCAAGTTGTATTACAAATTTTGAAAGTATATGAGATGATTGAACCCTTTGGAGAATTGGCTCAAGTGGTAAAGTGAGTTATGAAATAAAAGTGAAAGAAAGATGAAGAGTTATTAAATTGTTTCCTTGCCGGGATATTGTTGCTTTGTGGATTATCTCCCTTGCCGGGATATTGAGATTATTGATGTTGTACCCTTGCCGGGATTTAATTATTTAATTGTTTTCCCTTGCCAGGATTTCTATTTTCATTTTGTTTATTCCCGTGCCCTTTGTTTGTGATTGTTGTTTGGGTGAGGAAGAGTGTTAAAGCACGAAGGGTGATACCGTGCATTG
The DNA here is from genome assembly GCA_026770625.1 of Nicotiana glauca. Taxonomy (NCBI): domain Eukaryota; kingdom Viridiplantae; phylum Streptophyta; class Magnoliopsida; order Solanales; family Solanaceae; genus Nicotiana; species Nicotiana glauca. The sequence goes on along the minus strand of MU775729.1, from coordinate 15,116 downwards.
TTTGTTATTATGAGGAAAGAGCGTAAAGCACGGAGGGTGATGCCATGCCGCACGATGTACCATTTCGTACTGATTCTATTGATTATATGTGAGGAAAGAGAGTAAAAGCACAAAGTGTGATGTCATGCACATTTTATCATATAATTGTTTGGTGAGGAAAGAGAGTAAAAGCACGAAGGGTGATGCCGTGCACGTTTTTATTATATCATTGCTTGGTGAGGACGAGAGTAAAACCACGAAGGGTGATGCCATGTATTTATTGATTTCTGATTCTTTATTGATGTCGGAGTTATGTTGCTTCCTTAGTTACTTGATGACTTTTACTTGGATTTGTTACCTTCCCCACAACATGCTCCCCCTCCCATATTGATTGGTTATCTCTGCATCTCTGTTCCGATATATATATATATATATATATATATATATATATATATATATATATATATATATAACTACACAGGTTTATGTGGTAGTCCAGTCTAGCCTCGTCAGTACTTCGCCGAGGTTAGGCTAGGTACTTACCAGCACATGGGGTCGGTTGTGCTGATACTATACTCTGCACTGTGTGCATATCTCGGAGTAGCATTTGGTGCGCAGCAGTAGCTCAAGAGCCAGACTTCAGTCCACCGAGACACCGAGGTAGCCTTGCAGGCGTCCGTAGGCCCGGCGTCCCCTCTATCTTATATTTCATTCTATTATCTTATGTATTCGAGACAAACAGTTTTATACTTCTTTCAAACGGTTGTATTTAGTACTCTTAGTAGTCCGTGAATGTTGTGACACCAGTTCTTGGGTAGAGGCATATGTTGATTTTTGCATTATTATTTAGCTTATTTAATTTAAATCTTCCGCTTTAATTTCATATCCCATTGTTATTGAAATATTTAACGCCTGTTGTTATGATTCATAGAAGGATTTAAAATAAAAGAGTTAGGAGTTTATGATTTCGTGGGGTGTACAAACTATGGCATCGTTAAGCCCTTTTAATTAAGCTTGCCTAGCTTCTACGAGTAGGCGCCATCACGACCCCCGAGGGTGGAAAATTCGGGTCGTGACAAATTTTTGTTCCCTTAGCACTTCCTTATGCATTACAACAGGCAGGTACTTGGTTGCATTGTAGACAATATGTCTAGTAATAATCTAGCTACTTGGTTGCGTAGTAGACAATGTGTCTAGTACTAATAACTTGATCAAATATAACACTACATCAGGCATAACCCAGAGGTTGCGTAATAGACATTGGTTCCATCAATAAACTAGCTACTTGGTTGCATAATATACTCAAGGTCGCGTTTAATAACTTCAACAAATTTAACATTACATCAGTAACACATTACATGATCCAAAATACTTCCAACAAAACAAACTTACTGTAATAAAACTATTCCTACCAACAACAAACCAATGTTCTCCTTCTCACTTCATCATCCAAGCTGCCACAAATCTTACAATGATGCACAATAGCATTGCCCACATATTAAGCCGCATTTCATTCATCTTAACCATCCCTCCAACTATACAATTTACAAGAACATCCCCTCCCTCTAGTGTAATCCCTCCATCATCATAATCTTCCTCCTTAACATCCATTGCTAATATATTTTTAAGTTCAGCCACCTTCATCTACAAAACGTTCTTTTCATGCTTAAGAGCATCGTTTTCACACTTCAAACTACCGATAAGGCCAGCAACCCTTGGATCTGGCAAATCATCATCCCATTCCCCAAATTGATATCTTTTACCCTATCAAATCAAAGGGGAAAAATAATTATTTTTAAAATTAAATCCCTAAAATTAAAAAGAGGCAAATATGTGGAGTTCATCTTACCTTGGTTTTTGAACAGTTTGAGAAACACCGACCAACATTCATCTGAGTTGTAGCTGTAAATTGACTGGCAGCCATGCCGCAATGACAATTCTTTCTTGATCGAAAGGATGCACTCGACCCTTGACTCATTTTCTTTCAACTGTTTGAGTAATATTTTTTGGAAGTAAAAATTAGGATTGAAATATGATCAATTTTATTTTTAGATGAAAGGTTAAATGGGTAATTTTAAATGGGTCAAATGGATTAATTTGAGCGGGTCAAGAAAATTGGTTGAAATATAATTAATTTTATTTTGATCACATGGATGGTCAAATGGATAATTTTGAATGGGTCAAATGGTTAATTTCAACAGGTCAAAAAATGTATGGTTAGGGACATGCCACCTAGACATATGGTAATTTACTGAATAACACGAGTTGTCTTCCATCAATCACTAGTCGCCGATAAACTTCTTTAATAGTTTATAAACCCTAAACCCTAACCCCTACCCTGAACCCAAACCCTGGACATTCAGCATAAATCAATAGACTTCCTTAATGGGCGAGTGTCAACTTGAGGTTTCATCCTCAACTCTTATTGCGCTCGAGGGTAAACAAGTGGTCGAGAGTTCACTAAAATAAGGATTACACAATGTTCGAACTTGGTTTTTTTTATAACGTTTAGTCATCTTATTAAACATCATGTAACATTTAAAGTTATTCTACATCACAGTGTATTTCATACCATTAAGAGTTGGCCATTCTAGAACATGTAACAACTCAAGAAGCAAGACCTCTAAGTATAAGAATGATGTCTAGTGAAGTGATGTCAACAAGTAATGCCTCTAAGTATGAACGTTGTATATTGAATATTGGGTTGTAATATAAACATGTGTTGATATTAAGTAATGATATGATTAAGTTGTAATAATATTAATTGACTATATAATAAAAATTATTTTCACCAATTATAGGCTTAGGTTGATATCGATATAATTGCTACCTTATAGTAATCCATTTTATCCAATTCAAAGTTTGAAATAAGTTGAATTAGATGTTTATAACTTTTAAGTTATTTATAAATAATTTCAAAAATGATATAAGGTAGCTATATTAATACTTTTGTCACACCACAAACTTGGGGAGCGTGGTCGGCACCCGGTGCCTTATTTTGCCCTAGAGTATTTCTCTATAACTGTGAGCTCTAGAGGGGTAACCCTCAAATTAGGCCGATGAGACCTACCTTACAAATCAAAGACGACAAGGCCACCATGAATCTCTACAACTAACAATACCAAACTAACATGTATACAGGGCTGGCAAGGCCACAATACTAATATATAAAATATAAAGGACTCATCTACAAGACTCTAGAGACAGCTGAACTATATTATGGTGAGGACATGGCCTCGACGTACCCATAAACTAGTATATATAAAATGGACTCCAAGGTCTAGACCTAGTAACCCCGAGGAAGTGAAACGTACCAACCAAGCTGATGTTTGACTCTGTCTATTAGGAAGGTCTATCCAGTTGTCTATCAGGACCTACAGGCATGAAATGCAGCGTCCCCGACAAAAGGGACGTTAATACGAAATAATGTACCAAATATGTAAGGCACTAGAATAACTGAAAGCTGAAACTAAATTGATAATATAATAACCGAAAGTAACTGGGAGTCAAGATAACCTGAAGATATGCTTACCTGCTGATACTGACTTGGCTCTCTCAATATAGTAAGTAAAATAGATGTCCGACCCTATATGGCTTGGTATGTGTAACTGCTCTGCCGTAGTAGGCTCGCTCAAATGCGCTCGGCCATACTAGGCTCTGTATATCGGCCATTCTGAGATCGCTCATAGGCAGTCGGCCATAGTAGGCTCGGTATATAACTTACCATCTGACCAGAGGTTACCCAATAGGGGCCTGCCCACTAATTATAGCTCGATGGTATACTATATATACACATACGCACACTCAGGGGTAAGGATATAAAATCTCCACTCTCTTGACTGGAATAAGACAATACTTAACTGAATATAAACTCCTGATAACGGAGAATACTTTAACTTATGAGACTAGGACAATGTACAGAAATTTAGGAATATGAATTTCTCTTTATATCTCGTTATCAAACACATGTAGTTATGGGATCATGCCAAAATGAAGGAAAGATTTAGCCTTAACATACCTTAACTACATTGAGTACTTAATACCTTCCAAGCAATTCTTCAAAAAACTTAACTCAATCTACTATAGCATAAGGAGATTCAAAATAGGTGCTAAGTCCGCAACTTAAACTAGTAGCTCATTTATGTAAATTTGGGCAGCATCTCCCCTGTAACAAGGGCCTCCTCCAATACCATATACCAAAAACAACAACCAGAGCAATTTAGTAAGAACGACATTTACAATAGGGTATAAAATATTTCATTAACAAGTCATCAACATATCACGACGAGCGGCAAGCTCGGATTGAATCACTTTAGCACCCTTCAACCCCATTATCATTCATTCTTGAACTTAGTAATATATCCAGTATAATAACCAGTACCTTTTAAAGAATTTCCAACCTTGAACTAAATTTTAAAGTTACCCGAAATAGCCCAACACAAGATAATATCACTGTCGAGAGCTTCCAAGTGTTTTATAGCCATTTCCTTTTCTAGTTACCAATTTCCTCAACAAGATTGACATGTAAACCAACATAATCAGACTAAAAATATCATAGCCAACTTATTTTCCATAATTTCCAACCACTTAAAGTTCATAGAAGCAACTTTCTAATCAGTCCATCAAGAACGACAACATCTCAAGCTAATCCAAGTATTATCATGTAGTTTATCATCCTAACAACTTAACCAACATAAAATAAAGCTTAAGCACAATTATTAGGTTGTTATACTCATCTTAGACAGTAGCAAAAGCTTGAACTTCATCCAAACACAGCCCACAATCATCCTCAATGACAACACAATCTCAAAGAGGTGTTGTTCTTCACTAGAACTAACTTTTGATGTTGAAATATGGTGTAATCACTTTGGAATCATTTCAAACCTTTATGGTATCTATTTAGGAGGATTAGGAGGAGTGTAGGGACGAGTCTGGGTTGAAAAATGAGAAATAAAGGCCGTCCAAATCATTTTTAAAGTGAAGTAGGTCAACCACTTCCTAAGTGAGTCCCATTGGGAGTTGCTTGTGCAGTCTCGCAAAAATGCAAATATATCTCTACTTCGATGTAGTATCGATAAATGGTTAAATGTGTTAGAAACTAGTCTCGAAGATCTTCAATTTATTAGGTAAATCACCCCGTATTTTCAAGTGTATTGGGAGAAAAACTCAGTTATATTAATGTTCAACACATTTATGAATAACTCATAACATAACCTCCTTATAATTCTAAGCACCCTAGCCTCACCCTAAAATTACATGTTATAACATTCCCAAGTTGTCGATGAAACTTATTTTCTTTGTTCGTTTAGCTTCTAAGCCTTCCAACTCTCTTGGTACTTAGCATTCATGATCTTAAATATTTGTAACCTCCACGGTAATATGATTAACTTACTTTATAAATTTTTCAAAGATGATCTCATTTCTGAGCTTACATCAATTGGCTTACGGCGTACTCTTAGTACGAAAAATAAGGTGTAACATCATTCCCCCCTTGGAACATTCGTCTTCAAATGTTGACTGATGCGCTTATCAGTCTCATAACCTATAGCTCTTACAAATACTTTACTACTGTCCTTTCCATCTAGGCAACTATTTTGTGAATAAAATCCAAAGGCTGGGGCATTCTCCCCTTTAGGACTCTCTCTCACACCATGCCTTATGGTAGAAATTCTTCCAATCTTGTAACTGTTGCTACCTTATGTCATGCAACCTCTACGACTCTATCCTTGTATGTGCGCGTATGTGACTCTTCTCTCCTTTGTCCTCCCGCTTTTAGCAAATATCTAGGCCTCATTTTGTGAACATATACAGAACTATGAAAAGTTGTCCCTCTAGGCATCTATAGGTGTACTGAAGTTCTTCGCTCGGTACTTGTCAAACTTACGACTATTGCTATATCTTGTTTCATAGCCTCGGTTAGCGCTTATGGCTTTACTATATCTAGGTAGCTTATACTACACCATAACACTTACTTCTATTCATTGTTACCAAGTTCTGCTACCCAACTCCAGATTACTCTCTCGCTGCTTATCCTATATGTATAAACCTAAGTCCCTTAATGCTTTCTCATTACTGTTCATCGTAAGAATGACAGCCTAATATCATCTCATACTTTGGAACTTTTATCCATCTATTGTTGATTCTCCATAATGTTTATCTATAATCTACTACTAATAACTTGAAACTTGTTATGTAATATATTGTCACTAGGGCTCACGTCTCATCGGGGAATATCTGGAGTTATTTGCCTAATCCACTTAGGGAATATACCATACTTCAATAACTATATTTAATAGCATCCCAACGTGATTCACCTTGTGGGATGTTTTAATCCTATACAATTCATGAAATCATTTTCTTTGAATCATTACCCAATCAAAGGCCTAAACGTTATCCTCTTATCTATCACAATTACACTATTATTTTACCACTAAGGCATCACTCCATCTCTTTTAAATGCTCCTAGTCTTAAACTCCTCTGGGTTTATTCAATCTATACTGAGCTTTTTATAACTTATAGAAACCATCCACTCTCTTGTTTGATGGGCTTAATCCTGAGGACTTACCTATTCTCATCACCTTCTCACTCACTTTTTCTTATCCTTACTCCTGTCTACCTAAAACCTTGTCGCTCTACCATACTTTAGCTTGCGACCTACACATATCTATTTATACTACTCGCAACCTTCCTTTAACTTGCTAGCACCATAGATTTCCTTATGTTATTTTGGAACTTCAAGCGAGACATCACATCGTCTCTAACTCTTCTTTACTTTCCTAACTAGACCTCTTTTTACCTGGAAACTATAGGCTGTAAGATATTCCACTAACGACACCACTATCATTTCTTGATACGGAATCACGACACTTTGAGCCCTCTATCTAATATCCGAACTATTCATAACCATTTGTACTTGAGTATCTCGTAATTTATTTGTCTTCACCCTACTTACCTTTCAATCTCGCATCGTACCTCCCATCTTTTTCATAACCTCCCTTCCATATAGGTGGAATTCACATCCACACCTTAAAGCTCTACTATAATACTTGCACCTCTGGTGCATGCACAATCCAATGGGAGCTTCATACTAACTTCTTATGAGACTGGTAATCTTTTAACTGGATTTATCGTAGAGACATTATAGATTATGGCTATTGTACTATTTCTCTAGTACCTTTGATAATAAGAGTGATTCGGCAATGTTTTGAATCACGATTTTTATATTATCTTGATCTAGTAATCAGACTCCTGATTTACTTAGCTGAGAGCTTTTAAGTAGGCATAAGCTATCTTTCAATCTGAGGCTAAGGGTATTGGTTATTAATTTAGCCTTTCGTGGATGCTATGGAACATCCATGATATAATCTTCTAACAATTCAAGCCTTTGTCTGTGATGTGAAACTCAATTCTTTATTTTAACTTATATCAGAGTCTCTTATTGTTATTTGAATGTCAACATATATGTTACATGGATAATACTCTGGAAACTTAAGTGCGTTCATAACGCAACTAACTCTGGGTCATAGATAAAAAAATTCCTTTCGTGCCATCTCAGTTCTCTTTAAAATAAACAATTAATTTTCTAGACGTCATCCAACTTGCTGCATAAATACTTGGCTTATCTTAGTGCCTAGACATATTGGAATTTCGTGCAACTCATATGGTCTCGAAAATTACTTTTGATTTTTTTTACTTCCCGTTCATTAGCCACGATAGGTGCCCATTTCTTATGGAGTGCATACAATGTGGTACTGAGATTGTTGTTACAAGATCATTTCTTTTTCTAGTTACTATGCTTAGGTTGAAACCTTTTTCCTTATTTCCTCGGCTAGTCTTTTGTTGTAGTACTTAGGGAAGACCCTCTGATTCTTGTAAAGCTGCAAGCTTATTACATCATATACCTGACAGAATTTTCGATGTTCTTACTCACCTATAATTCTTCTTAGTTACTTACCGAAGTGCCCTTGTGCTCATAGGGTTACTTCCGAAGTCAAAGTTTGATTGTCTCCCTAATGGAACTCTTTTTTTTATACGTAAACATTTATACAATACCATTAACTATCCTAATTCTTATCTGAATATTTTTCACAAATTACGATCTTGTATATGCAAGATTGAATTACGTATGCTAGGGTTCACTATGTTTATCTTGCACGATCAGCTACTTTATCTATGACCTCTTGTTTAGCCATAACTAGACTCTTCCTAAATCAACTACTAACTACTCTTTGGTCCATTCTCACATCTATATCACATGTTCTCTCTCTAAAGTTATGTCCTTTGTATTAACTTACCACTCGCACTAACTCGTTATGCATCCATTTGCACTTATTTATCAATAACATCCTGGTTAGGAACCCTTACTGCCTCTCCCCGACATCGTGCTTGCATAATGTTTTAGGTTCCTAACATATCTGTAGGATTTGAATAAGCAGAGTCTCATCCCTTTCACATTTTTGTCGAATTCTCCCTTTACCATTCCATAGTTACCTGAACCACTTAAATCCAACTTAATACCATATCACACAATCTTCCTCCCATTGTGGGAGTACTAGTATTTAATGCTCTAAAGTTTTACATGTAGATGTTTTACCTCTTCATATCTGGCGTCTTGTCCATAATTTTTTCTTTATGACCCTTACTCTCCTTGCAATAACCCTTCTTGTACCAGTAATAACTATATTTCTTACGTGCGAGGGTGACGCCTCATGTAACTAGCGCACTTAGTCCCTTAAGCTTAACTCTCCTCACAATGCTTGCTTTAGGGAAGTGACTTCCTGAATAACCTTTAAAGTTAATTCTTCTGTCGTCCATTCTATTATTACTGGAATGTGGTCTCTGAAATTCCTGTGATATCGACTATTATCAAATCCTCTAGTCCCTAATTCATGTTCGGTATTATCTTGTTTACTAGTACATGTTGATCTTTATTACTCTAGGGGCCTAACTTAGCCTTCTAGTAATCATGTTGTAGTCACCAACTCATCTCTCGAAGTGAGGGTATGACTTTATGGCTTATACGGTTTTATTGTCTAAAGGTCTGCCACCTCTTATCTTCTCCTTTACTTGACTATAGACTCTATCATCCTGTCATATTTTAATTTACTATTATCATCCATTTATCACATCTTACCCATTGTGCTTCATTTACTCTCTTCTTATTCTCCTGCTAACATTTCTGTCTATCACTTTTTTCTGAAACCTTTAACAAAACATTCTTTCCCCGTTTTCTTTGGCTCCCTTTTCTCCATCCACTAACTCTACGGGTTTCCTAACATCCTCACTTCCCTAGGAACGAGAGCCATACTAAGGTAAATATTCATCCCTTCTAGGATTCCGGTGCCTATCTTCTAAAATTTCTGAACATTCTAGTATTCATATATGACTGTACTATTCAGAGTGCATCACCTGGGTGTATCACAAGGAGAACTATTATCACGTTTATAATATCCTTCAGAAATGTTATCTAACACTAACAATCCATGATCCCATCCTTCTCTTAAAATATATCTGTTAGCTCTCATATGGCATAGCTGAGATAGGTGTGACCAATTGTACATACTTCTGTTATTGTTAAAGGTAACTTAGAATGCTTATATTTCTCTGCCTGAATTGTAAATACTGATAATCTTCACTAACTGGGTACCTCGTACCCTCATTCACCCTGCTTATGTTACTTGTTGAAACTTATACTTTTAACTTTTGATACTCCTATTCACAGGGTGTGTTTGATATTCCCATTTAAAGAACAAAGGTAAAGCTGATGATGTAGCTCCTCCTACAGTAAGCATCATAATTCCAAGGAGCCTTGTCATAACCAAGGATTTTGAAGAGAAGTACCCTTCCGCTAATCTTCGCACGTGGGCTGTTGGCATGTATCCTTCTTCTATCAGTCCTTTCAACATTCCTGCTGTGAAGGAAAACTGCATTGCCATGACTTAAACATCATCACTGTGGACTTGGAGGAGCAGATACCTTTACCCAAGAAGGGTTTCACGTAATTCCCTTCACTTTGGAGCCATTTCTTTGAGGGGTAGAGCTTGACTCCGTTATCATGGAGTTCTACATCCATTACCAGGTATTCCTGGCACAATTAAGTACTACTGTGTAGAGGACTGTTGCTTGTCTTTAGTGTCTATGCTAGGAGATGAGCTAACCCTGGCTCGATTAATCAACCTTTATTCCCCCAAGATCTTCCATGGAGGAATGATAAATTTCAGCAAATGTGGCCATCATGCTCTGCTAACCAGCATGGATGATAACAGTGACCATGGGTGGATGGAGCGGTTCGTTGCAGTTTCCACCAGGGACATCATTCCGGCCACGACTCTATCCTTTCTGAAATTGTGCAATCGTACTCATAAGTTCATCGTATGTCTCTTCTTCAAGTTAAAGATCACCCCATGTTGTTACTGATTCCTCTTCTTTCACTTATTTTAGCAACTCTATGGACTCCATCGAGGGTTTAAGGCTTGAACTAGTGGGTCCAAAAGATTTTGGATGTCGCTACGCCCGATACCCATATGTGGAAAGAACTGTAAGGCCCCGTAAAATCCCTACTCAAAAACTCGGATCCCGTGGTGTCAAGTTAGGATCGTGTGTTAGAAATTAGTAAATAATGCATTAAAAAGTCAAGAATAAGTTTCCAGAATAAATGCAAGAAATACGGTCCAGAATGCGGTCGCATAATCGAAATGCGGACCGCATATCTACCGTAGAGTGAGGCAGAATATTGGTTAAAATTGAAGTCAGTTATGCGGTCGCATAATCAAAAATGCGGACCGCATAGTCGTCGTATATTTTCCTTTGAATTTGCGAAGGTCAGTTCTGCGGTGCACTTTGCAACCGCAGAACATGAATGCGGACCGCATTCTTACCGCAAACCGAGTCAGAATGTTTAGTTTTTGGGGAGCATTCTGCGGTCCATTATGCGGACCGCAGGTTTACTCTACGATCGCAAATGCGACCGCATAGTTGACACAGGGCTCCAATTTTCTAATTTTTAACCCGACTTCCCTATCGATATAACCGGTGTTCTAGCTCATTTTGAACATTCTCCTGAGCAATT